>JABWDL010003825.1:0-13936 GCA_015343265.1 Pao palembangensis | reverse complement strand
TGAATCATCTGGTTCAGTAACTGCACTTATAAAAAAAAAAAAAAAAAATCAGTTTTTTCTTTGTCAGCCATTCTTTCTTTTCCTCTATCATTTCCATCTTTGTCTTTCTTTTTTTTCTGTCTGCCACTGTGAGGCAACTCCTCTCTGAGCTTCCATCCCCCTGCAAACACAATTAACACACTGAGTCATTTTTTGGACCATAGGGTGAAGTTAGCAATGAAGCAAAGCTCTATTTGTGTGTGTGTGTGTGTGTGTGTGTGTGTGTGTGTGTGTGTGTGTGTGTTCTTGCCTTTTATGGAGTTGGGATAGTTGTGATAGTTAGGGTAAGGAGCTGGATAATCTATCATAGTTATGAAAGTCCCCGCAAAGACAGAAATGCATGTCTATTAGACATCAGAAACAGTTCTAATCTGGGGAGTCCAGGAGGACTATTCCAGGAACAAACTTGGCAATCCCTTTCCATTCTTCTCTCTTTGAAATTTGCAGGGAGGGTAAAGCATGACCAATCACACTCTTCACACACGCCTTCTAACTTCTTCTTTTCCCATCAGTCTTTCTTTTTCTTCCCCACAGGGCTGAAAATGTAATTGCATTAGCTTTTAGCAGAGCCTTCCAGGCAAAGTGTCTTTTTTTGGGGTCTTTCTTCTTCCCTTCAAGTACAGCTCAACATTATGAGGTCCAGTCAGAGGAAGCACCGAAAGGGCACAGGATGCATACTAGGGGGTCTAAAAGTTGCAGCTCAGAATGTCAAATTTAATATTTTGCATCAGGGCATGAAATGAAAGAGGCTTTCTTCTGGAGATTATGGCAATTCAACTGCCTTCTTCCTCCTCAAAGGCAGCCTACAGTAGTTTTGTAGCCCATCACATGCCCACAGAGACATGTCACCGCAGCAAGACAGCACTTTCTTTTGTCACGCTTTTGTTCTTGATTGCTATGATTGAGATGGAGCAAAAGAGGACTCTGCTCTTGATTTGCAATAGACAGTGACAGACTTGTCAACAAAAATGGTCCAACCAGAGGAGGAAACTGTATATGACATATATATATATACAGTATATATATATATATATATATATATATATATATCATTTTGTTTTCATTAGGACAACTGGTAAACGGGTAAATATTGGAGATTATATTGTGATACAGCCAGATAAATTACAGTCTGTGTTTGACACATTTTGATAAGGATTGTTGTGCAGACATTGAAAGGCACGTGCTAATGCAAGAAAACATGCATTTTTGAAAACAGACAATTATTTGAGGCTGTAACTGGATCCATGTTCTTTAACTGGATCCATGTTCTGTAAATTAGAAGTCTGTGCACTTTGTCACTTTGTGTTAATTTGAAGGTCATTCCCAAGAACAACAGAGTTTGAATCAAGTTCATTTGTCTGGAGCGGCGTGTGTGTTCCCACTGGATCAAGAGCAGGAGCTCAGAGCCTTCTGTGCATACAATGAGTGTGTCAGTTTGTATACAGTAATTCACAACTGTTCTGTCTGACTGCACAAGCAAACGCTATTGATGAAAGCAGGGGTGAATTTGTTGTGATGTGGCAGCTGCAAGGATGTGGTAATGAGGAGACTGGCTTTGCTGAAGTCGGAACAACACGGCAATCAAATGCGGATGTTGCTTCGCTAAGCCAGTTCTTTCAAGACTGGATAGAAGCTGCCAAAGTTAGCATTTAAATAACTTACCAAGTAGTTCAGGTGCTGAGGAGATTCTTATAGAGAAGGATGGCCTGTGATTGATCAAGTCAATCCTCGTCTTTGAAGTCAAGAAGTCAAGGAAGTCCGGACTGTCGAGCCTTCTGCCTAAACTGCTGAAGCTGAACCTGAGTTTTAACAATGAATGGCATTTGCAGAAAGGTGGCAAACTTTATATCTGTCAGAAGAAAATGGAGGGTGTTTGCTAAAGCAAAGATCAATCACTCAGTCATTTACACAACACCTATCACTCATTTACACAACGCATCTTCATTGCTGAGAATTTGTGTCTCAACCAATTATGTCCCACTGTAAACCCGACATGTTTTGATATGCGAAGTAAATTAGCATTTTTGTTGTGAAAAACACTTTGCCATATCCTTCAAAGTTATTACCAATACATTGCCAAAAACATTTGGTGGTTCTATGTTTTAGATAAGATGAAGAAAAATTACAAACTGGTTTCAGTGTTTGTACTGGCATGCAAGGCTCTCATAAGTAATGTTCATTTTAAATGCCTCGATCCCAAAAAGTTGAATTTGCATAATCCATTTGTTCACTTTGCTAATAAATCTATTTTAAAAGTTTTTCCTTGCTTCATTTAAATATCCAGACCTTTTATGATAAATTACTTTCGGAAAAAAATGTACACTTTTCCCCTTTTTCCTTCCTGTGCCTCTGTACACAATATACAGTTGGGTTAAAAAGATACAAGAGTGCATTTGTTTTCATTAAAAATGTTATTTCCACGTTGCATCTGCAAGCATAATTCACCTCAAATGTGGAAAATGCACAAGCCTTTCACTTATATTAATAATTCACTTGCAGATACAGGTAAGATATTTGTTCTGGGTGTTAAAATCTTTCTCTTTTCACTCCCCATTTCTGTTACTCCCACACCATCACATTTGGCTGCTGAAAGGAAGTAACCACCCACCCACCCACTGACTGGTGAGAAAGGAACTAAGATGCAATATCAAAATAGACTTTTTTTTTTTTTTTTTTTTCATATAAGGTTCAATACACTTGGAGCATCCCCCTACTGTTTTCAATCCAGTCTTGTGTAAGCTGAGCTGTGAATGAAAAACTGACTCAGGACCAGGACTTCTCCAAAAATAAAATCCAATCATGTCCCAGCAACATTTCTATCCACTGGGAGACGATGACCTGGATGAATCACTGCACTTTCCACAGGCGTTTCTGTCCACACATGTCCCAATAAGTCACCTAGCAACTGTGGGAGGAGGGGAAATTGATAAGCCTTTTGTCATCACTGTCAAAAAATAAAAAATAGACCATTCATCTGCCTTCTTTTTACACAAATGTGGGGCCACTGAACCCTCTCATAATGGTATCAACAGAGGGGACATTTCATGTCATCCAAGACTCAGTGAAACTGTTAAACATGCAAATTTGATCTATTTTTGGGCCTCTCTGCCAATTTTGGCAGCCTGAACACCGTCATGTGCTGCTGCTGCTGCTGCTGCAAAAAAAAAGAAAGGGCCTGAAATTAAAATGTTTGCTGCCAGTCTACAGTGGACAAATCAGCATTTGCATCTACTTATCAATATGCATCTTTGGGGTCTCCATTGGAGAACCAAACAAGTTTGTCACACTCCAGAAGTGTAACATTCAGATTAGAGTACCAATGGGTAACCATGCAGGTATTTCAGTCTCGTTCTTGAACAGATGCTTTAATGTCACTTTGCCATGGCATGTCTGCAAACGTATGATTTCTCAGAGGTTCATCACATGTCATTTACAGCATATGCTTGGCTGTTGAACTACTTTTATACAAACTCCTGTGTGGGCTTGTCTCTAAAGAGAGTTTCCTTTTTCCGGAGGGATTGATCTTTTACCACCTTTTTTTCTTTTTACCACCAACACCACATTGAGTTGTTGGACCGGATCCACAAGATCCTAATCTTTATTTCCTCATATGCATTTTGCGTAAAATCCAGTTTTACTACAGTTGTGAAAGCAAAGGTTATGGCCAAAAGTAAAGGACTGGACCCGCTTATCCAAATTGCTCTGCCTTAATTTTTGTAGCCGC
Organism: Pao palembangensis; assembly: GCA_015343265.1. Taxonomy (NCBI): domain Eukaryota; kingdom Metazoa; phylum Chordata; class Actinopteri; order Tetraodontiformes; family Tetraodontidae; genus Pao; species Pao palembangensis. The sequence goes on along the minus strand of JABWDL010003825.1, from coordinate 10,173 downwards.
AGCATATCTGAAACCCAGGTGAGGTATTTTTGCTCTAAACCTGTACAGGTCTTATGATTCTTATTCATGGATGTGCTACGGCTACAGGAGCTCAGTCCACTCCACTGCAGCTGTCCCCACCTCAGGGCACCTCGAGTCAGACAATTAGTAAATCTATCACCATTGTTTACAGTCTGCCTGCTGATGCTCTGAAAATGCAGACACTACGTACGAGAGAGACGGGGAGCGTGTTAAAGTGGGAAGCTTTGAGGAAAAAGGACAGAAGTAAACAAGGGTAAAGGACAGCAGGGACAGAATGTATGTTTTCAGTAGCAACTTCCCTCTGCATGTGCGTTTCTCTGTCTGCCTGTTTTGAATCATTGCAGTTCATGGGCAAAATACACAGAAAGTTACATGTCACTGCTGCTTTAGCATGCCGGCTCTGTGCAGGGGTATATGTGTTCACCACTGTAGTGTCTGCACTCGAAGTGTGCGCATATTCATGGGTGTCTGGAAAGGAAGTGGTAAAAACGATCGCTAGATGGCACTGTTGCGTGATGTATTTATCCACTCAGTGCCCCCTTCCCTTTTCTACGTCTGTTTCTATCACATGGCTCTTCCTCATCTTCTACCACCCACCCTTCCCTCCTCTTTTTCTCACTATCCCATTTTTCTATGCACAGCATGTATGGTAGTTGCACAGCTGGGAATTGAACACGGAACCATACTGTTGGAATTGACATGAGGTGCTTAAAGAGCCCAGGAAGCCTAACCAAGGACAGTGTCTGGCTGCCACGCACTCTATTGCACACACATAACTGATGAATTTCGCTTGTTGTGAATTTCTCTTGGATGTGAATTTTTCAATCGGAGATTAAGTATCTATCTATCTATCTATCTATCTGATGAATCCGTTCATGCTCAGCTATTTAGGCAAGTAAACAGTACTAAAGAAATGTACGAACAAATTCCAACATTTTTTTAGATAATAGGGAATGATGAAGGAATAGGAGTAACGTAATAATCAATGCAGAGGTATAGTTGATGAAGAAATTAGTGCAGAAGCACATGTGACCTGTATATCAGTGTTGTGTTGTGTTAAGTCAGGGGCAGTGGATCAAAATGAATCCATTTCTTTGGGCATTACGGCCATGATGAAACTAACAAATGCTCATGATAATCTGTTGTAATTTGAATCAGAAGACAGATCATTGTTCAGTGCTAGTGACAGTCACTGTGACAGCCTCTCCAATTTAGACGTCATTTCACATGGAAGTGGTGTGATTAAGGGAAACAAGTAAGGACTTGGGCAGAAGTAACTCTCACAGCTATTACTAACACAACGACAATTTCATATATATTTCAAGCTGAGCTACAGTCACACAACAGGCTCTGCTGTTGCACATTAAGTTGCCTGGTTCCTCTGCATAGGTATCCATTGAAGGATTGGCCTCCGGCTGAAACAGTAGATTCTTTTGGCATCGATCAGCCAACACTTTGATCCAGACAGATTTGTCTGTCTTGTTGCCCTGACACTTTACAGTTACAGCATTTAAAAGACTCTGTTAAGCCTCTGTTACACTAGTTTTGTAAGTGAAATCCAGCTAATTGTGTGTTTTGGTATATTGATTTCTTTCTAGGAACTGCTAGTTGCCATTTTTTGTGAGGTGGTGGCTAGTGATTTCTGAGTTTCAAATTGATTGAAGTTTCAAATCGATTGAAGCGTGAGGTTGAGCTCTTCGTTATCCCCTCTGTGAGTATTCAGTTTTTCTCCCATTCTGTATTGCCCCTGGGTGAGCTGCACTAGTCTGGGTGCACGGTCCTGTGTCCAGAGTGTATTCCTGAATTTGGTGACTGCTGGAATAGGCACCATCATCCCCACAATGGATAAAAAAAATGTATGAGTGAATGTAAGATGTGATGAGGCAGCATATGATTTGGCTCTAGTAAATATTGGTGTATAATCATTGCTAATACGTTGACATAACTGCTGACTGTAGCTCAAAACACTATCTAAAAATAGAATCACAGAACTGCTAGCACATCAATAAAGATCTGGAAACTTTGCGTTTGTTTTGATTGAGTATTAGCTTGATGCACAGCAATACTATCTAAAGTCACACATGAATCATTTTATGTAGTAAACAGTGTTCATGGTGTTGTTTTATCATGCATTTTGCACTGTGCATTTAAACTGTAATTTTTCCTTCTGTGTCCACTGTAGACTAATTTAATGTAATTACAAGCATGTTTAGTAATTTGATTGTGTCTACCACCTGAGTCAAAGCTGCTAAAACAATTAAACAAAACAAAACGCCCAATTCACAAGACAGGTAACATTAGCAACAGGGTAGCCAACAGTATTTGTATAAATAAATAATCTCCCAATCAGTTTTGGGAGTTGGTTAAACTTCACTGGTCAAAACCAAAATAAAATCATCTTCAAAAAACAAAAATCCCTCTGTTCTGAGAAGCCTCACCTGAGGATCATATATTTCTTCATATCACACGTAGCACAGCTCTATTTTTCCCAGTTTCCAAATGGTCCTGAATGGCTAAACGGCTAGCTGTTTTTAAATTCTAATGATGTTTTCTGTCCAAGGTCATCATTTAGTTTTTGAGTCATGACCACCACTCGGTGAGGATAATTCCTATTCTTAATATCTCGCAGGAGGAGTTTTTAAAAGCCTTATATGAATTGGCAATAAGTATTCATGACCACATACCTGTGCTGAGAATTGACTCATTAATATTTACACTTCCTTTATAAAAGGCAGGAAGTGCTGAGTGCAAGTGTTGAGTAGAATTATTATTGATTGTAAAACAGTGTCAATATTGGTGCTTTCCACCCTGATTCCTACTTGGGTGTTTATTTTTCCTTTTCTCTGTCTCCGTCCACACCTGAGCCAGTTTCCCAGGAAACCCCTGGGACTCCATCACTTTGACAGAGGATAAGGGGCTGCAGTGAGACCCTCAAAGTTGCAGGCTAGTCCTTTGGCAAACTCTGTGTCTAGACATCTAATTCAAATATGACTGGGTGAGTGATGGCTTTGCTTCTGGATGAGATTGAGTGTGGGACAGTTATTTTTTTCTTCTTGTCCTTTCTTTCCTCTGCTAAAATTGAGAAATGAGTTATATAATAGATTAAAATGAAGAGAAATTTACTGTAATAGTGCTGTCGAAAATTAAATTTGTTGTGTTGATTTTGAAATGTGGTTGTTTACGTAGTAGTTTCCTTGTCTCTGTACCGACACATTCAGGCCTCCAAGCTGCCATGTAAAATATTGTTACAAGATACAATACACAGCCTTGCACGCTTTTACGGAGGGGATGTGATGAAGGGATAGAGCTGAATCATGGATGTTTGAATAAAAAGATCAACCTGCTGATTTCATATTCTATTTGTGCAGCTGCAAAAGAGATTTAAGATCATACCAGCCAAATCGCAAACACCTGCCGCAGACTTTATTTTATTTAACATGAGTGATTTCAGCCTTGGGGCCAAAACCTGTTTTCAGAAAGGATGATTTCAGGGGAGATTTTGACTTGTTACAATATACTGGGACAACTACGAAAGCATGAATGAACAAAACAAGTTCATGTTTGTTAATAATGCAGCATTCTCTGCATAATTTATTTAAGATGTGGGGTTATAAATACTGGCAGTTTCTTTAAAAGCAGAGTTAAAGCAAAATCAAGCTGATGCCTTTCAATAAAAACATGGGTTGCAGCTGCATATTTGATGGAATTAAGCAGAAAACTGGGTCCATAATGAAGACAAGTTACCATTTTGGCCCATTTTGTTTTGTCATCATCCATATCCCCCTTTGGAGGTTTCCGGTTGGTTAAAAATGTCTTGCAGCTCCTGCTTTATAATAAAACTTGTGTTTAACAAAATAATACTGAACATTTGAGTGCAATTATTCAATTTTACCCACTTTTGTTTTTAATGTATTAGCATTTAATAAGACATTTGCATTAATGAAAACTGTTCCCTCTGTTGGTATATCTTGGAATGTCCTCTATCCAGTGGTTACCATCATGCCAAAACTACTTGTTGCTATTGACCTAAATGCATTAGAGCTGACAGAAAGTTAGCGGGGATGAATAAACCAGTACTCGAGAGGCAGGATGACACACAAAAAAACCCATATTTAGCCGAAGTTTAAAAGCTGCTTTTATAACATTTGTAAAGTCGTAAATGTTGGTTCTGCCACAGCAAAGGCAACACTGGATGTTTACTCTTCTGAATGCATTGCTGCCCACACTCATCGCAAATTGGATACAACATGACATTTTCTGTGCTTTTATAGAGTTAAAACGTAACCGCGTTGGACACGACCAGCCAGGCCGCAGTCTCTGTTCTACGTGCCACGTGCTTATTAATCATTCATTATTTTATATTCCCGGCATGACTCACAGATTGAGAATGGCTGCTTCCTGGGCCTTTTTGCAAAGCTGTCTCCTTGAATGTACCTACCTTCATTCATTTATTGGACCCAGTTTACCTTCTCTTTCCTCCCCACAAATGGTTTGATGCTCCGTGGAGCTGTAAGTAGCCTGCCTGGTCGTTCAGGGTCACTCTGGTTTGTTGATTTAATCCTTGTCTGATGTTGTCTCAATGCGTCGTGAGGACACAGCCGCGGCCTCTCCGTCGAGCTGTCAGATAACAGCCTCTCCACAGAGCTCGCCACTCTGATCTGATATGAAAGCTGATGAGGGGCAGCCACAGAGAGGCATGCGTGTTTACTTGAGTAAGTTTAAGATCTGGCACCCTGCTGAGTTGCAAGAACCTAAAGAAAAGTAAAGTTGAATTTAGAAAAAAGATTTTTCTACAAAGATCTTTGATCTTTTTGAAACAGTAATTTCTTTTCCACTAGATTCAACTTTAGGAAGAATCAAAGAATTTCTTTATACTGTTGACAATATATCATTTTATTTTTTTTTCCTGGTTTAGTGTTTTTATAATCCACAATCTGTCTGAGGTGTATTATTTTGAAAATCAAGCATAGTCACAGGACAGATTGTGTAAAAAGTTCTTGCCTGTCCTCCTCTGCCCCACCCAGAATGTTTCATGGTGCTGTCTACAGAAGCAGAAACGCCATCACTGGGTACGATGGCAACAGATTAGCCACACCCTGCAGCTGCAAGTGGAGGAAAAGCATTTCCCAGCATAAACAAACAAGCTAAAAAGCTTTTGCAAAACAACTGTTGAAGCACTAATAATACCTACCAATAAGTGGATGATGTTCTTTGCTAATGCATGCAGTGCAGGTGTCTAAAAGCCTCTTGCTTCACAATTGTATCTCCTATTTAATTTAAAGGGTGCAAACTAAGTGCATTACTACGTTTAAGATGCATTATAAAGGGTGAATACTTTGACCATACATCATGTTTCACTTCGTTGGTCATATTTCCTTGCTTTGACAGAATTGGTTGATCAAATATCCAAAGTTATTATCAGCAGGAAGAAGCCCATGCACTGTAATTCCAGATTACATGGAAAGTGGATTAAGTACAGTCCTAAAATGTGGTTAAGAGATTGAACATTTTTTGAACATGCCTCATGATGATTTTTGAGTATCTGGACGCAGATGCACCGCGTCCTCTTAAAATGAATAATATTGTTTGGAACATTGGAATCTTGGGTTCTCCATTGTCCTGCTGCTGCGTGTTTGAGGGAGATGTAGCGAACGAGCCTGTGCATCCCTTCATTTTAGTAATGGAAATGCTGGGAAGCCTTTTGTAGTTGCCACTAGTAATGGAATGAGAATGTATGTATAATTTAAGACTCTGCTACAGCCTCCCAGTGGAGCCAAGGCGCGCACACATACACACACCCACGTACACACGCTTATGCAAACACACATAACCCCCAGAAGCTTAATCACAGACAGTGTTGCTTTGACTGAGTGAAGTGGCAATAATACAGCGCTGCAGTTTCAGCTCTTTAAAAGTGCCACCAAATATACTGTTTATTGTTCTGGTCGGCCCAGTTGAGTGAAAGCTACAGTGTTGGAAGAGTCGAAAGAGAACAACACGTCTCACTGATCCTGAACACGCCTTTTAGAAATCTTTTTATCACAAGATTGAGGTAACAAAGTCGCTTCCTCTTATTTTGCATTTGTTAGCAGAGCTAACTGCTGTTTCCCTCCATCAAATTGTCCAGCCAGATTAAACGCTGTACCAGGTGGAAAACAAATGTTTCATAAGCCTTCAGGTCATAGTGTTCCAGAGCTTTGGTTTAAAAAAAAAAAAAAAAAAAAAAAAAAAAAAAGAATTGAGGAAATTACGTTTCACTGAGTTAGCTGAACTGCAGGGGGGAGAGCCCGAAACAGGAGCTCACGTATACTGACACGCTTTCTCGTCTGAGACGGGGTTCGCGCCAAACGCACACTCGCAGGCAGAGATGATGCAAAGGATTTATTTATTGCAGGTCTTCATAGAATATTGGTTAAAACCCTCAAAATGTCAGAAAACGAGCACAAAACAGGTAAAGGGTCTAATCACAAAGCAAAAAGTGTAATTGCAGATGCCTGCAATTGAGTGGAGAGAGGTCACAAAAACGCAGAACTGCTGTTCAGAAAAGAGCAAGTTTCGTTACCTAAATGTCAACATTGCCTCTTCAAGCTACCTCCAGTGCAATTGCATGCAAGTCTCCATCCCTGTTTTTTTTTTTTTTTTTTTTTCTGTTGTAAAATAGTTTGGGGGACTGATTATATAATAACTTTGTTTTAACTTCATGCCAGCCTCTAAAGATGCCTGTAGCTCAAGATTCAGATTGGCTTTGTTTAGAAAGTTTTTCACTATTGATGGTAAAATTGCAAATCATGTCAATCAACCCCACCTCCCCTGATGCTGAGGATGGGTACATGCTTTAGCAGGGAAATGATCTTTTAGTTCAGGTTTTTATTTTCTTTGAATTCCGAGTATTATTCATATATTTATTTACCTTTACTTGCCTCACGTTTGGCAGGCAGTTTTTTTTTTTTAATACTCGAGATGAAAACATCAGTTTAACTGGGCTTGTTGGAAATATTTGGGAGGGCATACTGTGTAATCCGTAGGCACAAATCCAGTTTGCAACATGAACCATTTAAACAGCCCTTTACATAGGAGTCAAAAATGGCTAGCCACAATGCAGGAACCACATATATTGCACAATTCACAAGGTGGCAGAGGTGAACAAGAAGTGATATGGGCTAATCAGACTGCCATCTTTTATCCTCAGCAGGAGCAGCCAGCAGCTCCTTGATTTCATTTGTTTCCTGCCATCTTTTTCTTTATTTTTTCCAGTCTGCCATCTGCTTAATGAGCACTCGCACGACTGTATTTTCATTTATGTAACCCTACCGTAAGCATTGCATCAGGTCACAACTCACTAAACCCATTAGCTTTGTTTAAATCTCACCATGGTTTGAAGGATTAGCATATATCACGTTGCGCAAGTAATTGTTAGCATTCTATTTAAATTAGATGAAGTCATAATTTAACAGTATGCTAATTAATTTCCCAAAAATAACACAAAATTATTCACACACTGGAATTTAATGTTACCAGCAAATTCATGAATTTGGTCATTTGGTCATTTGGGTTTTATTTCAGTGCTTTTCATCCATTCATTTTCTGCCGCTTATCCGGGGTCGGGTCGCAGGGGCAGCAGCATAAGCAGGGAAGCCCAGACTTCCCTCTCCCCAGCCATTTCGTCCAGCTCTTCCGGGGGGATCCCGAGGCATTCCCAGGCCAGCCGAGAGACATAGTCCTGGGTCTTCCCGGGGGCCTCCTACCGGAGGGACGTCCCCTGAACACCTCACCAGGGAGGCGTCCGGGAGGCATCCTTACTAGGAGCCCGAGCCACGTCATCTGGCTCTTCTCAATGCGGAGGAGCAGCGACTCTACTCCGAGCTCCTCCCAGATGGCAGAGCTTCTCACCCTTTCTCTAAGGGAGAGCCCAGCCACCCTGCGAAGGAAACTCATTTCGGCCGCTTGTACCCGCGATCTTGTTCTTTCGGTCACTACCCAAAGCTCATGACCAGGTGAGGGTAGGAGCGAATACCGACCGGTAAATCGAGAGCTTCGCCTTTCGGCTCAGCTCTCTCTTCACCACAACAAACCGGTGCAGAGTCCGCATTACTGCAGACGCTGCATCGATCTGCCTGTTGATCTCCTGCGCCATTCTTCCCCCACTTGTGAACAAGACCCTGAGGTAATTGAACTCCTCCACTTGAGGCAGGATCTCCTCCCTGACCCGGAGAAGGCACTCCACCTTTTTCTGGCTGAGAACCATGGCCTCACATTTGGAGGCGCTGATTCTCATCCCGGCCGCTTCACACTCGGTTGCAAACTGGTCCAGTGAGAGCTGGAGGTCACGGACTGATGAAGCCAACAGGACCACATCATCTGCAAAGAGCAGAGACCCGATCCTGAGGCCACCAAACTGGACCCCCTCAACACCATGGCTGTGCCTAGAAATTCTGTCCATAAAAGTTATGAACAGAATCGGTGACAAAGGGCAGCCCTGGCGGAGTCCAACCTTCACCGGAAACGAGTTCGACTTACTACCGGCAATGCGGACCAAGCTCTGACACCGGTCATACAGGGAGTGGACGGCTCGTAACAGGGGGCCCGACACCCCATACTCCCGGAGAACACCCCACAGGACTCCCCGAGGCACACGGTCGAATGCCTTCTCCAAATCCACAAAACACATGTGGACTGGTTGGGCAAACTCCCAAGCACCCTCAAGGACCCTGCTGAGGGTATAGAGCTGGTCCACAGTACCCCCGAATAGACCTTGCCAGGGAGGCTGAGAAGTGTGATCCCCCTGTATCTGGAACACACCCTCCAGTCCCCCTTCTTAAAAAGAGGGACCACCACCCCGGTCTGCCAATCCAGTGGTACCGCCCCTGATATCAACGCGACGTTGCAGAGTCGTGTCAACCACGACAGCCCTACAACATCCAGAGCCCTAAGGAACTACGGGCGAATCTCATCCACTCCCGGGGCCCAGCCACCGAGGAGTTTCTTAACAACCTCGGCTACCTCAGCCCCGGAGATAAAAGAATCCGCCTCCGAGTCCCCAGGCCCTGCTTCTTCACTGGAAGGCATATCGGTGGGATTGAGGAGGTCTTTGAAGTATTCCTTCCACTGATCCACAACGTCCTGAGTTGAGGTCAGCAGCACACCATCTCCACTGTACACAGTGTTGACAATGCACCGCTTACCCCTCCTCGGGCGCCGGATGGTGGTCCAGAACCTTTTCAAAACCGTCCGGAAGTCATTCTCCATGCCCTCCCCAAACTCTTCCCACGATCGGATCTTTGCCTCAGCGACCGCCGCAGCCGCACTCCGCTTGGCCCGCCGGTACCTGTCTGCTGCCTCAGGAGTCCCACAGGCCAAAAAGGCCCGGTACGACGACTCCTTCAGCTTGATGGCATCCCTTACCGCCGGTGTCTACCAGCGGGTTCGGGTGTTGCCGCCACTACAGGCACCGACCACCTTGCGGCCACAGCACCGGTCGGCCGCCTCAACAATGGAGGCACGGAACATGGTCCACTTAGACTCAGTGTCCCCCACCTCCTCCGGGACATGGTTGAAGCTCTCCTGGAGGTGGGAGTTGAAGCTCCTTCTGACCAGAGACTCCGCCAGGCATTCCCAGCAGACCCTCACAATACGTTTGGGCCTGCCGGGTCTGTCCGGCATCCTCCCCCACCATCGGAGCCAACTCACCACCAGGTGGTGATCGGTTGACTGCTCCACCCCTCTCTTCACCAGAGTGTCCAGGACATGCGGCCGCAAATCCGAGGACACGACTACAAAGTTGATCATCGAACTGCGGCCCAAGGTGTCCTGGTGCCAAGTGCACATATTTCAATTCAATTCAATTCAATTTTATTTATATAGCACCTTTTACAATAAAATTGTCTCTAAGTGCTTTACAGAGGTAGAAACCCAGAGCCTGAACCCCCAGGTAAGCACAGTGGCAGGGAAAAACTCCCTTTTAACAGGAAGAAACCTTGAGCAGGACCAGGCTTACAAGGGGGAACCATCCTGCTGAAAGTTGGCTGGGTAAAGGAGGAATAAAAGAGGGAGACAGGACAGAGAGAATAAAGAGAGAGAGAGGGAGAACAGATACAATCATAAAACCAAAGAAATACAGACAAAATACAATCATAGAAATACAAACATATCAGA
>JABWDL010003823.1:0-13930 GCA_015343265.1 Pao palembangensis | reverse complement strand
TGAATCATCTGGTTCAGTAACTGCACTTATAAAAAAAAAAAAAAAAATCAGTTTTTTCTTTGTCAGCCATTCTTTCTTTTCCTCTATCATTTCCATCTTTGTCTTTCTTTTTTTTCTGTCTGCCACTGTGAGGCAACTCCTCTCTGAGCTTCCATCCCCCTGCAAACACAATTAACACACTGAGTCATTTTTTGGACCATAGGGTGAAGTTAGCAATGAAGCAAAGCTCTATTTGTGTGTGTGTGTGTGTGTGTGTGTGTGTGTGTGTGTGTGTGTGTGTTCTTGCCTTTTATGGAGTTGGGATAGTTGTGATAGTTAGGGTAAGGAGCTGGATAATCTATCATAGTTATGAAAGTCCCCGCAAAGACAGAAATGCATGTCTATTAGACATCAGAAACAGTTCTAATCTGGGGAGTCCAGGAGGACTATTCCAGGAACAAACTTGGCAATCCCTTTCCATTCTTCTCTCTTTGAAATTTGCAGGGAGGGTAAAGCATGACCAATCACACTCTTCACACACGCCTTCTAACTTCTTCTTTTCCCATCAGTCTTTCTTTTTCTTCCCCACAGGGCTGAAAATGTAATTGCATTAGCTTTTAGCAGAGCCTTCCAGGCAAAGTGTCTTTTTTTGGGGTCTTTCTTCTTCCCTTCAAGTACAGCTCAACATTATGAGGTCCAGTCAGAGGAAGCACCGAAAGGGCACAGGATGCATACTAGGGGGTCTAAAAGTTGCAGCTCAGAATGTCAAATTTAATATTTTGCATCAGGGCATGAAATGAAAGAGGCTTTCTTCTGGAGATTATGGCAATTCAACTGCCTTCTTCCTCCTCAAAGGCAGCCTACAGTAGTTTTGTAGCCCATCACATGCCCACAGAGACATGTCACCGCAGCAAGACAGCACTTTCTTTTGTCACGCTTTTGTTCTTGATTGCTATGATTGAGATGGAGCAAAAGAGGACTCTGCTCTTGATTTGCAATAGACAGTGACAGACTTGTCAACAAAAATGGTCCAACCAGAGGAGGAAACTGTATATGACATATATATATATACAGTATATATATATATATATATATATATATATATCATTTTGTTTTCATTAGGACAACTGGTAAACGGGTAAATATTGGAGATTATATTGTGATACAGCCAGATAAATTACAGTCTGTGTTTGACACATTTTGATAAGGATTGTTGTGCAGACATTGAAAGGCACGTGCTAATGCAAGAAAACATGCATTTTTGAAAACAGACAATTATTTGAGGCTGTAACTGGATCCATGTTCTTTAACTGGATCCATGTTCTGTAAATTAGAAGTCTGTGCACTTTGTCACTTTGTGTTAATTTGAAGGTCATTCCCAAGAACAACAGAGTTTGAATCAAGTTCATTTGTCTGGAGCGGCGTGTGTGTTCCCACTGGATCAAGAGCAGGAGCTCAGAGCCTTCTGTGCATACAATGAGTGTGTCAGTTTGTATACAGTAATTCACAACTGTTCTGTCTGACTGCACAAGCAAACGCTATTGATGAAAGCAGGGGTGAATTTGTTGTGATGTGGCAGCTGCAAGGATGTGGTAATGAGGAGACTGGCTTTGCTGAAGTCGGAACAACACGGCAATCAAATGCGGATGTTGCTTCGCTAAGCCAGTTCTTTCAAGACTGGATAGAAGCTGCCAAAGTTAGCATTTAAATAACTTACCAAGTAGTTCAGGTGCTGAGGAGATTCTTATAGAGAAGGATGGCCTGTGATTGATCAAGTCAATCCTCGTCTTTGAAGTCAAGAAGTCAAGGAAGTCCGGACTGTCGAGCCTTCTGCCTAAACTGCTGAAGCTGAACCTGAGTTTTAACAATGAATGGCATTTGCAGAAAGGTGGCAAACTTTATATCTGTCAGAAGAAAATGGAGGGTGTTTGCTAAAGCAAAGATCAATCACTCAGTCATTTACACAACACCTATCACTCATTTACACAACGCATCTTCATTGCTGAGAATTTGTGTCTCAACCAATTATGTCCCACTGTAAACCCGACATGTTTTGATATGCGAAGTAAATTAGCATTTTTGTTGTGAAAAACACTTTGCCATATCCTTCAAAGTTATTACCAATACATTGCCAAAAACATTTGGTGGTTCTATGTTTTAGATAAGATGAAGAAAAATTACAAACTGGTTTCAGTGTTTGTACTGGCATGCAAGGCTCTCATAAGTAATGTTCATTTTAAATGCCTCGATCCCAAAAAGTTGAATTTGCATAATCCATTTGTTCACTTTGCTAATAAATCTATTTTAAAAGTTTTTCCTTGCTTCATTTAAATATCCAGACCTTTTATGATAAATTACTTTCGGAAAAAAATGTACACTTTTCCCCTTTTTCCTTCCTGTGCCTCTGTACACAATATACAGTTGGGTTAAAAAGATACAAGAGTGCATTTGTTTTCATTAAAAATGTTATTTCCACGTTGCATCTGCAAGCATAATTCACCTCAAATGTGGAAAATGCACAAGCCTTTCACTTATATTAATAATTCACTTGCAGATACAGGTAAGATATTTGTTCTGGGTGTTAAAATCTTTCTCTTTTCACTCCCCATTTCTGTTACTCCCACACCATCACATTTGGCTGCTGAAAGGAAGTAACCACCCACCCACCCACTGACTGGTGAGAAAGGAACTAAGATGCAATATCAAAATAGACTTTTTTTTTTTTTTTTTTTCATATAAGGTTCAATACACTTGGAGCATCCCCCTACTGTTTTCAATCCAGTCTTGTGTAAGCTGAGCTGTGAATGAAAAACTGACTCAGGACCAGGACTTCTCCAAAAATAAAATCCAATCATGTCCCAGCAACATTTCTATCCACTGGGAGACGATGACCTGGATGAATCACTGCACTTTCCACAGGCGTTTCTGTCCACACATGTCCCAATAAGTCACCTAGCAACTGTGGGAGGAGGGGAAATTGATAAGCCTTTTGTCATCACTGTCAAAAAATAAAAAATAGACCATTCATCTGCCTTCTTTTTACACAAATGTGGGGCCACTGAACCCTCTCATAATGGTATCAACAGAGGGGACATTTCATGTCATCCAAGACTCAGTGAAACTGTTAAACATGCAAATTTGATCTATTTTTGGGCCTCTCTGCCAATTTTGGCAGCCTGAACACCGTCATGTGCTGCTGCTGCTGCTGCTGCAAAAAAAAAGAAAGGGCCTGAAATTAAAATGTTTGCTGCCAGTCTACAGTGGACAAATCAGCATTTGCATCTACTTATCAATATGCATCTTTGGGGTCTCCATTGGAGAACCAAACAAGTTTGTCACACTCCAGAAGTGTAACATTCAGATTAGAGTACCAATGGGTAACCATGCAGGTATTTCAGTCTCGTTCTTGAACAGATGCTTTAATGTCACTTTGCCATGGCATGTCTGCAAACGTATGATTTCTCAGAGGTTCATCACATGTCATTTACAGCATATGCTTGGCTGTTGAACTACTTTTATACAAACTCCTGTGTGGGCTTGTCTCTAAAGAGAGTTTCCTTTTTCCGGAGGGATTGATCTTTTACCACCTTTTTTTCTTTTTACCACCAACACCACATTGAGTTGTTGGACCGGATCCACAAGATCCTAATCTTTATTTCCTCATATGCATTTTGCGTAAAATCCAGTTTTACTACAGTTGTGAAAGCAAAGGTTATGGCCAAAAGTAAAGGACTGGACCCGCTTATCCAAATTGCTCTGCCTTAATTTTTGTAGCCGCAGCATATCTGAAACCCAGGTGAGGTATTTTTGCTCTAAACCTGTACAGGTCTTATGATTCTTATTCATGGATGTGCTACGGCTACAGGAGCTCAGTCCACTCCACTGCAGCTGTCCCCACCTCAGGGCACCTCGAGTCAGACAATTAGTAAATCTATCACCATTGTTTACAGTCTGCCTGCTGATGCTCTGAAAATGCAGACACTACGTACGAGAGAGACGGGGAGCGTGTTAAAGTGGGAAGCTTTGAGGAAAAAGGACAGAAGTAAACAAGGGTAAAGGACAGCAGGGACAGAATGTATGTTTTCAGTAGCAACTTCCCTCTGCATGTGCGTTTCTCTGTCTGCCTGTTTTGAATCATTGCAGTTCATGGGCAAAATACACAGAAAGTTACATGTCACTGCTGCTTTAGCATGCCGGCTCTGTGCAGGGGTATATGTGTTCACCACTGTAGTGTCTGCACTCGAAGTGTGCGCATATTCATGGGTGTCTGGAAAGGAAGTGGTAAAAACGATCGCTAGATGGCACTGTTGCGTGATGTATTTATCCACTCAGTGCCCCCTTCCCTTTTCTACGTCTGTTTCTATCACATGGCTCTTCCTCATCTTCTACCACCCACCCTTCCCTCCTCTTTTTCTCACTATCCCATTTTTCTATGCACAGCATGTATGGTAGTTGCACAGCTGGGAATTGAACACGGAACCATACTGTTGGAATTGACATGAGGTGCTTAAAGAGCCCAGGAAGCCTAACCAAGGACAGTGTCTGGCTGCCACGCACTCTATTGCACACACATAACTGATGAATTTCGCTTGTTGTGAATTTCTCTTGGATGTGAATTTTTCAATCGGAGATTAAGTATCTATCTATCTATCTATCTATCTGATGAATCCGTTCATGCTCAGCTATTTAGGCAAGTAAACAGTACTAAAGAAATGTACGAACAAATTCCAACATTTTTTTAGATAATAGGGAATGATGAAGGAATAGGAGTAACGTAATAATCAATGCAGAGGTATAGTTGATGAAGAAATTAGTGCAGAAGCACATGTGACCTGTATATCAGTGTTGTGTTGTGTTAAGTCAGGGGCAGTGGATCAAAATGAATCCATTTCTTTGGGCATTACGGCCATGATGAAACTAACAAATGCTCATGATAATCTGTTGTAATTTGAATCAGAAGACAGATCATTGTTCAGTGCTAGTGACAGTCACTGTGACAGCCTCTCCAATTTAGACGTCATTTCACATGGAAGTGGTGTGATTAAGGGAAACAAGTAAGGACTTGGGCAGAAGTAACTCTCACAGCTATTACTAACACAACGACAATTTCATATATATTTCAAGCTGAGCTACAGTCACACAACAGGCTCTGCTGTTGCACATTAAGTTGCCTGGTTCCTCTGCATAGGTATCCATTGAAGGATTGGCCTCCGGCTGAAACAGTAGATTCTTTTGGCATCGATCAGCCAACACTTTGATCCAGACAGATTTGTCTGTCTTGTTGCCCTGACACTTTACAGTTACAGCATTTAAAAGACTCTGTTAAGCCTCTGTTACACTAGTTTTGTAAGTGAAATCCAGCTAATTGTGTGTTTTGGTATATTGATTTCTTTCTAGGAACTGCTAGTTGCCATTTTTTGTGAGGTGGTGGCTAGTGATTTCTGAGTTTCAAATTGATTGAAGTTTCAAATCGATTGAAGCGTGAGGTTGAGCTCTTCGTTATCCCCTCTGTGAGTATTCAGTTTTTCTCCCATTCTGTATTGCCCCTGGGTGAGCTGCACTAGTCTGGGTGCACGGTCCTGTGTCCAGAGTGTATTCCTGAATTTGGTGACTGCTGGAATAGGCACCATCATCCCCACAATGGATAAAAAAAATGTATGAGTGAATGTAAGATGTGATGAGGCAGCATATGATTTGGCTCTAGTAAATATTGGTGTATAATCATTGCTAATACGTTGACATAACTGCTGACTGTAGCTCAAAACACTATCTAAAAATAGAATCACAGAACTGCTAGCACATCAATAAAGATCTGGAAACTTTGCGTTTGTTTTGATTGAGTATTAGCTTGATGCACAGCAATACTATCTAAAGTCACACATGAATCATTTTATGTAGTAAACAGTGTTCATGGTGTTGTTTTATCATGCATTTTGCACTGTGCATTTAAACTGTAATTTTTCCTTCTGTGTCCACTGTAGACTAATTTAATGTAATTACAAGCATGTTTAGTAATTTGATTGTGTCTACCACCTGAGTCAAAGCTGCTAAAACAATTAAACAAAACAAAACGCCCAATTCACAAGACAGGTAACATTAGCAACAGGGTAGCCAACAGTATTTGTATAAATAAATAATCTCCCAATCAGTTTTGGGAGTTGGTTAAACTTCACTGGTCAAAACCAAAATAAAATCATCTTCAAAAAACAAAAATCCCTCTGTTCTGAGAAGCCTCACCTGAGGATCATATATTTCTTCATATCACACGTAGCACAGCTCTATTTTTCCCAGTTTCCAAATGGTCCTGAATGGCTAAACGGCTAGCTGTTTTTAAATTCTAATGATGTTTTCTGTCCAAGGTCATCATTTAGTTTTTGAGTCATGACCACCACTCGGTGAGGATAATTCCTATTCTTAATATCTCGCAGGAGGAGTTTTTAAAAGCCTTATATGAATTGGCAATAAGTATTCATGACCACATACCTGTGCTGAGAATTGACTCATTAATATTTACACTTCCTTTATAAAAGGCAGGAAGTGCTGAGTGCAAGTGTTGAGTAGAATTATTATTGATTGTAAAACAGTGTCAATATTGGTGCTTTCCACCCTGATTCCTACTTGGGTGTTTATTTTTCCTTTTCTCTGTCTCCGTCCACACCTGAGCCAGTTTCCCAGGAAACCCCTGGGACTCCATCACTTTGACAGAGGATAAGGGGCTGCAGTGAGACCCTCAAAGTTGCAGGCTAGTCCTTTGGCAAACTCTGTGTCTAGACATCTAATTCAAATATGACTGGGTGAGTGATGGCTTTGCTTCTGGATGAGATTGAGTGTGGGACAGTTATTTTTTTCTTCTTGTCCTTTCTTTCCTCTGCTAAAATTGAGAAATGAGTTATATAATAGATTAAAATGAAGAGAAATTTACTGTAATAGTGCTGTCGAAAATTAAATTTGTTGTGTTGATTTTGAAATGTGGTTGTTTACGTAGTAGTTTCCTTGTCTCTGTACCGACACATTCAGGCCTCCAAGCTGCCATGTAAAATATTGTTACAAGATACAATACACAGCCTTGCACGCTTTTACGGAGGGGATGTGATGAAGGGATAGAGCTGAATCATGGATGTTTGAATAAAAAGATCAACCTGCTGATTTCATATTCTATTTGTGCAGCTGCAAAAGAGATTTAAGATCATACCAGCCAAATCGCAAACACCTGCCGCAGACTTTATTTTATTTAACATGAGTGATTTCAGCCTTGGGGCCAAAACCTGTTTTCAGAAAGGATGATTTCAGGGGAGATTTTGACTTGTTACAATATACTGGGACAACTACGAAAGCATGAATGAACAAAACAAGTTCATGTTTGTTAATAATGCAGCATTCTCTGCATAATTTATTTAAGATGTGGGGTTATAAATACTGGCAGTTTCTTTAAAAGCAGAGTTAAAGCAAAATCAAGCTGATGCCTTTCAATAAAAACATGGGTTGCAGCTGCATATTTGATGGAATTAAGCAGAAAACTGGGTCCATAATGAAGACAAGTTACCATTTTGGCCCATTTTGTTTTGTCATCATCCATATCCCCCTTTGGAGGTTTCCGGTTGGTTAAAAATGTCTTGCAGCTCCTGCTTTATAATAAAACTTGTGTTTAACAAAATAATACTGAACATTTGAGTGCAATTATTCAATTTTACCCACTTTTGTTTTTAATGTATTAGCATTTAATAAGACATTTGCATTAATGAAAACTGTTCCCTCTGTTGGTATATCTTGGAATGTCCTCTATCCAGTGGTTACCATCATGCCAAAACTACTTGTTGCTATTGACCTAAATGCATTAGAGCTGACAGAAAGTTAGCGGGGATGAATAAACCAGTACTCGAGAGGCAGGATGACACACAAAAAAACCCATATTTAGCCGAAGTTTAAAAGCTGCTTTTATAACATTTGTAAAGTCGTAAATGTTGGTTCTGCCACAGCAAAGGCAACACTGGATGTTTACTCTTCTGAATGCATTGCTGCCCACACTCATCGCAAATTGGATACAACATGACATTTTCTGTGCTTTTATAGAGTTAAAACGTAACCGCGTTGGACACGACCAGCCAGGCCGCAGTCTCTGTTCTACGTGCCACGTGCTTATTAATCATTCATTATTTTATATTCCCGGCATGACTCACAGATTGAGAATGGCTGCTTCCTGGGCCTTTTTGCAAAGCTGTCTCCTTGAATGTACCTACCTTCATTCATTTATTGGACCCAGTTTACCTTCTCTTTCCTCCCCACAAATGGTTTGATGCTCCGTGGAGCTGTAAGTAGCCTGCCTGGTCGTTCAGGGTCACTCTGGTTTGTTGATTTAATCCTTGTCTGATGTTGTCTCAATGCGTCGTGAGGACACAGCCGCGGCCTCTCCGTCGAGCTGTCAGATAACAGCCTCTCCACAGAGCTCGCCACTCTGATCTGATATGAAAGCTGATGAGGGGCAGCCACAGAGAGGCATGCGTGTTTACTTGAGTAAGTTTAAGATCTGGCACCCTGCTGAGTTGCAAGAACCTAAAGAAAAGTAAAGTTGAATTTAGAAAAAAGATTTTTCTACAAAGATCTTTGATCTTTTTGAAACAGTAATTTCTTTTCCACTAGATTCAACTTTAGGAAGAATCAAAGAATTTCTTTATACTGTTGACAATATATCATTTTATTTTTTTTTCCTGGTTTAGTGTTTTTATAATCCACAATCTGTCTGAGGTGTATTATTTTGAAAATCAAGCATAGTCACAGGACAGATTGTGTAAAAAGTTCTTGCCTGTCCTCCTCTGCCCCACCCAGAATGTTTCATGGTGCTGTCTACAGAAGCAGAAACGCCATCACTGGGTACGATGGCAACAGATTAGCCACACCCTGCAGCTGCAAGTGGAGGAAAAGCATTTCCCAGCATAAACAAACAAGCTAAAAAGCTTTTGCAAAACAACTGTTGAAGCACTAATAATACCTACCAATAAGTGGATGATGTTCTTTGCTAATGCATGCAGTGCAGGTGTCTAAAAGCCTCTTGCTTCACAATTGTATCTCCTATTTAATTTAAAGGGTGCAAACTAAGTGCATTACTACGTTTAAGATGCATTATAAAGGGTGAATACTTTGACCATACATCATGTTTCACTTCGTTGGTCATATTTCCTTGCTTTGACAGAATTGGTTGATCAAATATCCAAAGTTATTATCAGCAGGAAGAAGCCCATGCACTGTAATTCCAGATTACATGGAAAGTGGATTAAGTACAGTCCTAAAATGTGGTTAAGAGATTGAACATTTTTTGAACATGCCTCATGATGATTTTTGAGTATCTGGACGCAGATGCACCGCGTCCTCTTAAAATGAATAATATTGTTTGGAACATTGGAATCTTGGGTTCTCCATTGTCCTGCTGCTGCGTGTTTGAGGGAGATGTAGCGAACGAGCCTGTGCATCCCTTCATTTTAGTAATGGAAATGCTGGGAAGCCTTTTGTAGTTGCCACTAGTAATGGAATGAGAATGTATGTATAATTTAAGACTCTGCTACAGCCTCCCAGTGGAGCCAAGGCGCGCACACATACACACACCCACGTACACACGCTTATGCAAACACACATAACCCCCAGAAGCTTAATCACAGACAGTGTTGCTTTGACTGAGTGAAGTGGCAATAATACAGCGCTGCAGTTTCAGCTCTTTAAAAGTGCCACCAAATATACTGTTTATTGTTCTGGTCGGCCCAGTTGAGTGAAAGCTACAGTGTTGGAAGAGTCGAAAGAGAACAACACGTCTCACTGATCCTGAACACGCCTTTTAGAAATCTTTTTATCACAAGATTGAGGTAACAAAGTCGCTTCCTCTTATTTTGCATTTGTTAGCAGAGCTAACTGCTGTTTCCCTCCATCAAATTGTCCAGCCAGATTAAACGCTGTACCAGGTGGAAAACAAATGTTTCATAAGCCTTCAGGTCATAGTGTTCCAGAGCTTTGGTTTAAAAAAAAAAAAAAAAAAAAAAAAAAAAAAAGAATTGAGGAAATTACGTTTCACTGAGTTAGCTGAACTGCAGGGGGGAGAGCCCGAAACAGGAGCTCACGTATACTGACACGCTTTCTCGTCTGAGACGGGGTTCGCGCCAAACGCACACTCGCAGGCAGAGATGATGCAAAGGATTTATTTATTGCAGGTCTTCATAGAATATTGGTTAAAACCCTCAAAATGTCAGAAAACGAGCACAAAACAGGTAAAGGGTCTAATCACAAAGCAAAAAGTGTAATTGCAGATGCCTGCAATTGAGTGGAGAGAGGTCACAAAAACGCAGAACTGCTGTTCAGAAAAGAGCAAGTTTCGTTACCTAAATGTCAACATTGCCTCTTCAAGCTACCTCCAGTGCAATTGCATGCAAGTCTCCATCCCTGTTTTTTTTTTTTTTTTTTTTTCTGTTGTAAAATAGTTTGGGGGACTGATTATATAATAACTTTGTTTTAACTTCATGCCAGCCTCTAAAGATGCCTGTAGCTCAAGATTCAGATTGGCTTTGTTTAGAAAGTTTTTCACTATTGATGGTAAAATTGCAAATCATGTCAATCAACCCCACCTCCCCTGATGCTGAGGATGGGTACATGCTTTAGCAGGGAAATGATCTTTTAGTTCAGGTTTTTATTTTCTTTGAATTCCGAGTATTATTCATATATTTATTTACCTTTACTTGCCTCACGTTTGGCAGGCAGTTTTTTTTTTTTAATACTCGAGATGAAAACATCAGTTTAACTGGGCTTGTTGGAAATATTTGGGAGGGCATACTGTGTAATCCGTAGGCACAAATCCAGTTTGCAACATGAACCATTTAAACAGCCCTTTACATAGGAGTCAAAAATGGCTAGCCACAATGCAGGAACCACATATATTGCACAATTCACAAGGTGGCAGAGGTGAACAAGAAGTGATATGGGCTAATCAGACTGCCATCTTTTATCCTCAGCAGGAGCAGCCAGCAGCTCCTTGATTTCATTTGTTTCCTGCCATCTTTTTCTTTATTTTTTCCAGTCTGCCATCTGCTTAATGAGCACTCGCACGACTGTATTTTCATTTATGTAACCCTACCGTAAGCATTGCATCAGGTCACAACTCACTAAACCCATTAGCTTTGTTTAAATCTCACCATGGTTTGAAGGATTAGCATATATCACGTTGCGCAAGTAATTGTTAGCATTCTATTTAAATTAGATGAAGTCATAATTTAACAGTATGCTAATTAATTTCCCAAAAATAACACAAAATTATTCACACACTGGAATTTAATGTTACCAGCAAATTCATGAATTTGGTCATTTGGTCATTTGGGTTTTATTTCAGTGCTTTTCATCCATTCATTTTCTGCCGCTTATCCGGGGTCGGGTCGCAGGGGCAGCAGCATAAGCAGGGAAGCCCAGACTTCCCTCTCCCCAGCCATTTCGTCCAGCTCTTCCGGGGGGATCCCGAGGCATTCCCAGGCCAGCCGAGAGACATAGTCCTGGGTCTTCCCGGGGGCCTCCTACCGGAGGGACGTCCCCTGAACACCTCACCAGGGAGGCGTCCGGGAGGCATCCTTACTAGGAGCCCGAGCCACGTCATCTGGCTCTTCTCAATGCGGAGGAGCAGCGACTCTACTCCGAGCTCCTCCCAGATGGCAGAGCTTCTCACCCTTTCTCTAAGGGAGAGCCCAGCCACCCTGCGAAGGAAACTCATTTCGGCCGCTTGTACCCGCGATCTTGTTCTTTCGGTCACTACCCAAAGCTCATGACCAGGTGAGGGTAGGAGCGAATACCGACCGGTAAATCGAGAGCTTCGCCTTTCGGCTCAGCTCTCTCTTCACCACAACAAACCGGTGCAGAGTCCGCATTACTGCAGACGCTGCATCGATCTGCCTGTTGATCTCCTGCGCCATTCTTCCCCCACTTGTGAACAAGACCCTGAGGTAATTGAACTCCTCCACTTGAGGCAGGATCTCCTCCCTGACCCGGAGAAGGCACTCCACCTTTTTCTGGCTGAGAACCATGGCCTCACATTTGGAGGCGCTGATTCTCATCCCGGCCGCTTCACACTCGGTTGCAAACTGGTCCAGTGAGAGCTGGAGGTCACGGACTGATGAAGCCAACAGGACCACATCATCTGCAAAGAGCAGAGACCCGATCCTGAGGCCACCAAACTGGACCCCCTCAACACCATGGCTGTGCCTAGAAATTCTGTCCATAAAAGTTATGAACAGAATCGGTGACAAAGGGCAGCCCTGGCGGAGTCCAACCTTCACCGGAAACGAGTTCGACTTACTACCGGCAATGCGGACCAAGCTCTGACACCGGTCATACAGGGAGTGGACGGCTCGTAACAGGGGGCCCGACACCCCATACTCCCGGAGAACACCCCACAGGACTCCCCGAGGCACACGGTCGAATGCCTTCTCCAAATCCACAAAACACATGTGGACTGGTTGGGCAAACTCCCAAGCACCCTCAAGGACCCTGCTGAGGGTATAGAGCTGGTCCACAGTACCCCCGAATAGACCTTGCCAGGGAGGCTGAGAAGTGTGATCCCCCTGTATCTGGAACACACCCTCCAGTCCCCCTTCTTAAAAAGAGGGACCACCACCCCGGTCTGCCAATCCAGTGGTACCGCCCCTGATATCAACGCGACGTTGCAGAGTCGTGTCAACCACGACAGCCCTACAACATCCAGAGCCCTAAGGAACTACGGGCGAATCTCATCCACTCCCGGGGCCCAGCCACCGAGGAGTTTCTTAACAACCTCGGCTACCTCAGCCCCGGAGATAAAAGAATCCGCCTCCGAGTCCCCAGGCCCTGCTTCTTCACTGGAAGGCATATCGGTGGGATTGAGGAGGTCTTTGAAGTATTCCTTCCACTGATCCACAACGTCCTGAGTTGAGGTCAGCAGCACACCATCTCCACTGTACACAGTGTTGACAATGCACCGCTTACCCCTCCTCGGGCGCCGGATGGTGGTCCAGAACCTTTTCAAAACCGTCCGGAAGTCATTCTCCATGCCCTCCCCAAACTCTTCCCACGATCGGATCTTTGCCTCAGCGACCGCCGCAGCCGCACTCCGCTTGGCCCGCCGGTACCTGTCTGCTGCCTCAGGAGTCCCACAGGCCAAAAAGGCCCGGTACGACGACTCCTTCAGCTTGATGGCATCCCTTACCGCCGGTGTCTACCAGCGGGTTCGGGTGTTGCCGCCACTACAGGCACCGACCACCTTGCGGCCACAGCACCGGTCGGCCGCCTCAACAATGGAGGCACGGAACATGGTCCACTTAGACTCAGTGTCCCCCACCTCCTCCGGGACATGGTTGAAGCTCTCCTGGAGGTGGGAGTTGAAGCTCCTTCTGACCAGAGACTCCGCCAGGCATTCCCAGCAGACCCTCACAATACGTTTGGGCCTGCCGGGTCTGTCCGGCATCCTCCCCCACCATCGGAGCCAACTCACCACCAGGTGGTGATCGGTTGACTGCTCCACCCCTCTCTTCACCAGAGTGTCCAGGACATGCGGCCGCAAATCCGAGGACACGACTACAAAGTTGATCATCGAACTGCGGCCCAAGGTGTCCTGGTGCCAAGTGCACATATTTCAATTCAATTCAATTCAATTTTATTTATATAGCACCTTTTACAATAAAATTGTCTCTAAGTGCTTTACAGAGGTAGAAACCCAGAGCCTGAACCCCCAGGTAAGCACAGTGGCAGGGAAAAACTCCCTTTTAACAGGAAGAAACCTTGAGCAGGACCAGGCTTACAAGGGGGAACCATCCTGCTGAAAGTTGGCTGGGTAAAGGAGGAATAAAAGAGGGAGACAGGACAGAGAGAATAAAGAGAGAGAGAGGGAGAACAGATACAATCATAAAACCAAAGAAATACAGACAAAATACAATCATAGAAATACAAACATATCAGA
>JABWDL010000363.1:0-15362 GCA_015343265.1 Pao palembangensis | reverse complement strand
GAAGCCATCCACGTCAAGTTGGAAAAACCATCTTTAAACAGAGGTGGAGGACTAAGGCACTTTCTGTCACCCACCTACAAGCAGTTCTCCACTCCTTTCGTCAGCATTCCAAACATTCACGCTGTTTGACCAGACCTGGAGACTCATTAACATGTGACCCAACAGACAAAGGGGAAGCACCCCAACCGCAACTAGATGAACGACCCTGCCAAGGACTCTCAGGTGACCACCCGGGCCATTAACATGCCAATGGTCCACAGGGCTATATTTTCAAGCTCTGCCCCAGCAAACTTAGAACTGAAGAAGCTCTCTGGAGAGAGGGCGAAACGTTTTCAAGGAATCCTTTCAGTCCAGTTGACACAGAGAGATCTACTTTGGATAACCATGACCTGGATGAGTGAGAATCTACACAGACTTTAGTTAAAGTAGTTTTCTTATTTATTACCTTGTGCACCGTGTGTCCGAGAGGACTGAAATTTTATTTATGCTGTATGTTGTGCACGTACAGCATATCTGACAATAATGTTGACTTTGACTTGTCTTAAGGTTCTGGCAAACTTCTGATGTTGAATTTTTATGGTGAGGTTGCAGTGGTGTCTGTGGTCTTTTGCACTCAAGCAGGGGTTCTGAAATGCTTTTCTAGCAATCCTATAAGGTCTCTGACAACGCCAAGCACTCTCGACCTCAGCTTCTCCTTTTAACTGCCATGTCATTCCGGACTGAGGAAATTGGCACCTGAACACTCATCTATCTCTGTCTTCCACCTGTTTGACTTTTCACGGGAACATAAATTTTGACTCGGATGCCCAAACTTTGCAGGCCACCACTGTATCTGCACATGTAGAAAACATTAATGAATTCCCATTTTACAAAAGACCATCACTTTCTGTTTAACAATATCGAGTTTATTGTGATTTCAGTCACGTTTAGATGTGTTGATAGATCAATACAATGCTAGCACTATTCTAGAACACAAAATCAAAGCAAGTCAACAGAGACCGGACTCCAGTAGACCTGCCACTGTCACTTTGACACTGGTGCATTGTGGGTACTGTAGAGCTGAAGTAGCAACTGACAAAGAATTCAATCATTCGTGGCAAATATATCTGGCTGGACCTTGCAGGTTCTGCTTGGAGGTCAAACCTTCATGAGCGCCAATGAATGAAAGTTCCACTGTCCCAGAACACTTCAATGCAGCACATCTGAGGAA
The DNA here is from genome assembly GCA_015343265.1 of Pao palembangensis. Lineage (NCBI taxonomy): Eukaryota > Metazoa > Chordata > Actinopteri > Tetraodontiformes > Tetraodontidae > Pao > Pao palembangensis. The sequence continues at coordinate 14,152 of JABWDL010000363.1, read as the reverse complement.
ATACACAATGAGACACACACACAGACACGGTTCTGGTCAATCCTCCTTATAACTAACAATTCTGATTTCTAATGCAACACCATAATCCAATTTGACATTGCAGATAAATGTTTCTCGTGAACACTTACATACAGTCGTAAAAAATTAGGACACTCGATTAAATACTAATCTTGTCTTTATCCCTGTAAAAAACGTGATTTAACTGATGGTAAAACAATAAAAACTGAACTTGTTTTACTCAAAGGATAAAATGGATGCATATTCTCCATAAAAAAAAAATAAGACAGACTACACCCTCATAGCTAACTTTACCCCCTTTTAGATGAGGCAAACTGATGAAATGAAACCCTCTCTTCGCATCTACAAAGTGCTTTGTTGACATTGTTGCGAGGAAAGTTGACTCCAAAGGGCAGAATTCTTTCAGCTCTGAGATGATTGACAGGTTTCTGGCATGCAGAGCTTGCTTTAGATCTGGGCTTTGACTCGGCCATTCAAAGACTCTCGGCTTCTTAGCTTTGAGCCAGTCCTTCTGAATCGAGTCTCTCTCAGATTCCAGGCTCAAGTTCCACTTCAGCTTTAGTATTTTTTTATGCTCCTCAAAGACCTTCTGATATATGCTAGATTTTGAGGTGGATTCTGATTTAGCCCAAAAACGTCCTCTGATCTGTCAAAATAATTTGACTGTAGACACATCTGTCAAAAGTACATTTTCCCAGAAGTCGTGATTTTTGTCTTCACTTGTAGAATTTCTTGTGGACAGAATGGTTGATTTTAAATTCTTTAGGGATCTTTTTAAAATGCTACAACCTACTTTCCAATGTTCTCCAACAGATGAGCAGCTCAACAAAATAAATGTCTAAGGTTTAATGTTAATGGTTATAAGGCCGACCATGACTATTTGCTAAATTTGTAGACACTTATCCTGCGTGTTTCGTCAAGTTTTAATGTCTTGTACAGCCCATCAGAATTAAAGATACAGGGGTTAAGCTTTGAAACATCTCTCAAATCTGAATGCACAAGACTTTCATCAAACACTCAAAATCACTCTGAGCTTTTCCAGAATTTTCCAATGTTGTTTACATTCTGAAGATGGACAGATTGAGAAGAAAATCTGATTTGTTAACAGTAAAGTGTCACTCTTTTGTCAAACCCACTGAAGCCTCATTTTTCATCAGACTGCCATTGTGTCATTTTAGATTTCACTGTTGTGGTGAAATGATACAAAAAAATAAATGTACCGTGTCTGAATACTTCTGGAAAAATGCAATTTAGACTTCAAACTTTACAGAGTTGATAGTTTACTTTTAAGTCCAGGTAGATGCAGCTTTTTAAAATGTTAGAATTTTACTAAACCAAACCCTTAAACTGTGGTCTATTGACATTATTTTGGTCTAGCTGTGGCCAATGTAAACTTAACGATGAAGACAGACAGACAGACAGACAGACAGACAACGATGAAGACATCATTGATTGTGTTGCACTCGTTAACAGAAAAAAATCAAACTCTCTCTTCAGGTTAAACTCATTACCAACCTGAGTGCGCTGTCACTCTATGAGAAGCTCATTTGATCCACCTGGTTGATCTTCAACTGGCTGTCGAGAATCTTAAAGATCTCCTGAATGTTTGGGACGTACCCCGACTGCAGCTTTGACCACAGAGGAACATCTGACAGAGTGGAAACAAACATTTCTTTAACAGCACATCTACCACCCTGACCCAATCCCACCCAAGCCCAACTCACCATTCAGAGTGACCTCAAAGGCTCCAGTAGACAGAAAGTGAGTCTCCATCATGTTACACAGGAAGTATGCCATGAGACAGGAGAAAATCTACCAAACAATAAAGGAAAGCATTCTTTAGATATAAATTCAAAGCATAACATTTACAAGTTTAAAGTCTTTAAAGAACATAAAGACAGCTTTCCTGTCACACAGGCAGTGCCAGGAAAGCTGTGTAAGGAGCCCATCTCAAACTCTTACCTTGTTTTCCTGACTCCAAGTCCAAGCTCTTGGTGTAACGAGGCCAAGCAGGATGAAGGGATTCTGACCACTGATAATGAGGAGGATGGAGAGAATCTTCAGGTAGGAGAACAGGCTACCCATGAACCTTAACACACAACACGGGTGAGAAGTGAGCTCTCATTGGTAAATAACACTCACTGCTCGCACTTCATCAGATGCTACCTTAGCTGCCATGTTAAAATATTTTAGTGACAACACTGCTCACCTGTTGAAGGGAGTCGGAGGGTAATTTTCTCCCTCAATGCGGATGTCCGGGTACAGCTGGGTTATGGCCCTTGAGTACTCTTGGTACACTTTGCTGTAGCCTCAGGAGATACTTGAAAAAAAGCACAGATGGGCTTGGTCATGAGCTGGCTTCAGCAGGGGAACCTTGCGTGCACTGCAGGATTTTAATCCATGACTGCAGCGTGTGTCAATAATGGCGACCTTTGAGACTGAAGTCTGTAGACTTTTCTTTTTGGTTTTTTTTTAGACCTCTCCATTCTCTGTAAGTGGGAAACTTATTTTGCCCACAGTACATTACTTTCCTCATTTCACCAAATGTCAAAACATTCACCAATACTATGACTATTTACACGTACGTTTTGGATACAATAAAGATTTAAAAAAACAACTGCATTTAAATCCATAAGATACAGATCCGTACCGCAGCCGGGTGTCAATTACTGAATTATGATCATGGTGCCAGTAAAACGACACCAGTTAGCATGTAGCTGCGCAGCTAACTTACCAGTACTGGAATTTGAGGACGGGCCCAGTGTACAGACTGGGCTTGGGTTTAGCGGAATCTGTACCTGGCACAGCGTCTCTGTGGAGGTTGGGAGTTGTGACTTGTCCTCGCTGGGGACTGGATCTACCAAGATAAATGTCCCTGGCCGTCAGGGCTGTGAAAAGGAGCACAGCTGTCAGCACTCCTACCTGGTTGTACTCCGCCATGCTTGTTTCCCCAGCAGAGAACCGGAAGCATTCATGACTATTCATTACAGTATTTTCGGAGAAAAAAACTTCACTCTAAAAGCAGAGCTCTCGCAGAATTTATGTAACAATATTCTGAAACAGTTCTTTTATAAAATTGTTGGGTAGGCAGCCAGTTATTGGGGGTTGCTTAAAATATTCTTGGGGCTTTGAGCGAATAAAACAAATCTTACAGCATTTTAATATGACATCGTAAACATTTACACAATTTAATCGTTTTTATAGATTCAAAAGTAGGAAATAATCTCGTAATACATACATTAAGAAGAATGTATGTGAAAATGACATCTCTTTGGGGGGAGAAGTGACGTAAAGCTACTTCTCGTTGTTTTACTGTGAATGTCTTACTTGTTTTCCAGTTTCGTTTAAAAGTTTTGATTGGTTTATCGGCTGTTTGCGGTTCTTACCATAGTGGAATTGTTTATTGAATCTAGTTTGCAAGTCTAATTTATATAAAATAGTTTTAATTTTAGGAAAAAAAAAGCCTCGCGATCTTGCGTCACATTTACTCGACGCCCGGCAATAAACATCGTGACGTCATCTTTAGAGGTCTGCTGCGTGTGTGCGGAGGGATGTAGGGAAAGAAAACAAAATAAAATCTGAATTGTATCGATCATTTTTTGTTCACTGTCACACTAAAAACGTTTAAAGTCCAAGTCACATGTACAACGACGTCAAACAGGTATGTTCACTTCAAATGTCTTTCACTTTGAGCTGATAATCCTTGACATTTTATATTCATTGCCTTAGTTATGGTGATTGGTAGTTAAAATTATAATTGTACAAGGACACTCAGGCATAAACTGACTAAAATTCCAATTTAGCTGGCTCCGTGATTGGCTGCAAACCGGACACCCTGGAAGCTGTGGTGGAGAGGAGGATGCTGAACAAACTGTTAGCTATCCTGGATAACCCGGACCACCCTCTCCACCCACTCCTGGACAGGCAGCGGAGCTCCTTCTCAAACAGACTGATTCAGCTCCGCTGCCACAAAGACAGATACAGGAAATCTTTCCTGCCCAGAGCAACAACCCTGTTCAATAAGTCCGTCTGACGGAGACTCACAGCCCTGGTGCTGTGATGTGCTCCAGTAATACTTTCATGTGGCACATTGTCATAATTATTTATTGCATTGTATATGTTGTAAATATGTTAATACTAGCGAGGCTGCTGGGACAAGTCAATTTCCCATGTCTGGGATTAATAAAGTATTTCTATTCTATTCTATTAGACAGCAATTATAACCAGGCTTTTACCACATAATCAGTTCATGGTCATAGATTAATATGTTATGTGGTCTGCCTTGTCCCTTTTACGCCATTTCATGGTTTCTACTTTCAGGTCAACATGTTCATTGTGAAGTTCCTACAACCCCCAGTTCGTAGAGTCAGATGTTCTGTGGTGGTCAGGTCTCTGCCCCCTGGTCCCACCTGGTCTGCCCCTGCTGTCTGCTGTCCCAGATTACCTGTAAATTTGACATCGGGCGTCAGGACTTTGTCAAATGTGAGCAGCCTGTCAGCAAGCAGGACGTCTTTACGCACTGACACTCTGTCAGGAAGCAGAGTACTTTTGGAACCTGGGACAATGTTGAGGTTAAGGGCTGCGTCAAGGCCTCGGTCCATGTCAGGTAACAGTGCCAGTTCTGACAGTTGGGGCTGGTCCAGCAGTCTGGCAGAATCGGGTCCAGTCTGCTTGTGTGAACAGTATCTGATGGGAGTGCAGCAGCTGACTGGGCTTCCGTGGTGGTTGAGCATCATCATTTCAACAGTGATGATCAGGACGCTGATCACGCTGCCTCTAGCAGCCTACCAGGTGGTCATCATCGCCAAGGTCAGTGAGAGAGGACACGACTCGTTTAGTCTGAAGTCCAGGCCTGATTAGTCCAAACCGATCAGAATGACATCTGTTCTGTCAACCATCTGTCAAGAAGGTCTGGTATGGATGTCGGTGTGTTTTTCCAGCCATTACCATGGTAACATCCACCTAATTTTAGGTGGAGGCACTGCAGGCCGAGATCTCAGAGCTGGCAAAGAGGCTTCGATATGAAGTTTCAGTTCGAGCAAAAGAGACAGGCTGGACAGAAAAAGAAAAACGGTAAGAAACAACTACGTCAAAGAAAGCAAAACTTTATTGATTCCTAAAGAAAAAGTAGGAAGTTACCCCGTATTCTTAAGCTCACAACAACCATTCAAGCTTCTAGCATGTGCCAGAAAATCTGATCTAACACAGAAGCACAGGTGGGGCCGGCGCAGCCCCAACCCTGCACCGATCTGCCTTCTCCACAGCCTCTTTTGGTTAGCATGTGTTGTCTAATTCACAAATCCAACTTTACTGATAAAGATAACACATATTTAAAACAACTAGCTGACCAAAAATGAACTGGCATACGGTACATTTATTAGAAAATCTACAAACACTTGGACCAAACAAAAGGAGAAGCTTCCTCTCACTCTGGGCTGAAACAGGGTCAAGAGTCAGGTGGGCAAGAAGAGAGCGCCTGTTTTAAAGTTAGTTTAGAACTTTTGCTGTCATAGTTGTTAGTCATTTCAGCCAGTAGACAATCCCATAGAACACCTGGGTGCATCATCAGAGCTGGAGAGGTTCAAGCTAGGAAGGAAGAACCTCACAGCCATCCCAGTGTGGTCTGCAACAGTGGCTCTGGAACTGTGTCAATATTTCTGAAAGGTCGGGGTTACTTCATATTAAAGCCACAGCACTGCACTGCACTAGTTCAGATTGTGAGAAAAACACATTCCACTTGAGTTTTATGGGGTTTTAGGTTCCAGTTCCAGAAGAACCTGCGTCATCTGGTCTCCCAGCTCTACATCAGGGACAACTGTCACCCATTCAAGGCAAGCCTGCTGGTTTGGGTCCAGCTGCCTCTGTGGATCAGCCTCTCTCTGGCCCTGCGAAACCTGAGTCTGAAGGAGCCTGGTGAGCTTGCACCGACTCCTGAGCACTTGTCCATTCTTCACAACTAACTGTGTGTTGTGCAGTGGCGCAGGCTGCTCTGGCAACAGGAGGGGCTCTGTGGTTCCCAGACCTGACCTCCCCCGACTCCACCTGGATCTTACCCTTGTGTCTGGGACTCACCAACCTGCTCATCGTAGAGGTTGGTCTGCTGTGTGCAGAGCCGCACGCAGAGCCGTCGTAGTTTGTCCCAACACACACACACACGCACGCAGAACCATGTCAAGAATAACAACAGTAAAGGATGTCAAGATGGACGTCGTAATTCTTCTGTTCTCTGCGTTAACTCATTTTTCTTCTTATTCAGGTGTTTTCTTTACAGAAACTCAACCAATCTCGTTTTCAGAGGCTCACAACAAACTTCATCCGGGGTTTCTCAGTGTTGATGGTTCCGGTTGCGGCTTCAGTCCCTTCTGTAAGTTGTGAAATATCAAATCACAGTAGTTTCCCCGTTCAAAGAGCATTGGATGACCTGGTCCTAGCTAACTGAACACACATGACCTGCTTCCTGGTAATCCGGCGTTAATGTGGCGTAGTCAGGGTTCCAGAGTAGGCTGGCCGGCCTCAACTTCAGGACACCGTGATGAATCCAGTTCTAACCTCAGTGCTTCTGAGCATCAACACATACAGACGCCTCACATCTGCTCAGGAATTTAACGCCGAAGATTCCTGTTGTTTTTTTACATCCTGACATCACAATGATGAGAAATATCTATCAGACAGCACGTCGGAGCATGTAGACAAGTCTAAGTGGATCAATAGGAGAAATGTTGATAATCATCCAAATGCTTGTAGTTGACACTTTTTAAGATTCTGTTAGTTACTCTTAAGTTTCAAACAGAATTCGGTCTCAGGCAACCATTTTAAAGGTACATAGTGTTAAACAGTCCTCATTTGCCACTGAAGCACTGAAGGAGCTAAAGCTACGGAGGGCCGTCAGTCACAGCTGTACTGAAGTAGTCATCACCCTTATCAAGGTGCAACTTTGTACAGGTTCGTTTCCCATCAGAGTCTTGTTGGAAGTCACTTTTAGCAAACAAAAATGTGTTCAAAGCTTTTACGGACTCCTTGATGACAGCTGGCCTCTGCTCACAAGGCTTAACCGACTGTTAGCAGGAAACGTGTCTCCAGAACAGTCACCCACACAAGATGGCTGCCTTCCTGTTTTCCATCACCTCTGTGCAGCGAGAAGTTGTTGTTACCATCTCCGGTTGTCAGGGTCTAACACCGGTTGTCTCTCCTAGGCCATGGCACTATACTGGTTCTCTTCCAGCCTGGTGGGATTCTGCCACAACCTGCTTCTGCGGTCTCCTACCGTCCACAAACTGCTCAAGCTGCCAGCTCAGCGTTCAGGTACTCCATACAGAGACCTGCTAGCAGCGTTTGTCAACAAGTACTGCAAGTAAATACTGATGGCACCTACAAACCTCCTGTACCAGAACAGCACCGCAGGCGTGTTCTCCAATTTAGGTTTGACATTTGACTGCAAATTGTGATTAAGATGAGCCCCTTCTGATTGAATCGGGGGAAAGTTTGGACTGTTTTTCAGTTTTTGCTGCACTGGTGATGGGTTTTGCCTCTGAAGCTGTTAATCTGACATCAGATTAATCATGTAGTAGCCACTGACTGACTGATCTGTGCGTGAATGGTCATTAAAAGTAGGAAAAGATTCAGTGTCTTTACTGAACTTTCTTGTTTAATGTCATGGTGCGAGGATGTTGTGATGTTGGATGCAGAAATCTGAATGTTCATGTACAAACAGAACCAGTTCAAAATGACGAGGAGACGAACACACAACAAACGTCAAATACTCAAACACAAACTTATACACCCACGTAACATCAATAGCAAGACATTGTCTCAAGATGCTGTAGAACCTCGAACCCGAACCCTTTAGAAAAAAAGAGAAGAAGTGACCTAACCCACAAGCTTGTTCCTCCACATCGCAGCAGATAAACATGATTAGAAGAGGGTTAAGGTTCTATTCAGCTCCTCAGCAAAGACCAAAAAATAAAACCTTGACCGTCGCACAATAACGGCTCCAAACGGGATTTGTGACTTCCTGCTTTTATTTAATTATCATGGCAGATGTGAAGAGCAACAATCTGTGGCAGCGATCCTGAATTCTGTCATATTCCAGCTGATCAGACAAGATGATCATTTCTGGATTTCAGCATATGGACGTTCTCATCAATCACATCCTGATACTGAAACTCAGGAGCAGAGCTCCTGGGGGGCGGAGCAGAGCTCCTGGGGGGCGGAGCAGAGTTCCTGGAGGCAGAGCAGAGCTCCTGGGGGGCGGAGCAGAGCTCCTGGGGGGGCGAACAGAGTTCCTGGAGGCAGAGCAGAGCTCCTGGGGCAGGAGCAGAGCTCCTGGGGGGCGGAGCAGGAGAGCTCCTGGGGGGCGGAGCAGAGCTGGGATCAGAGCAGGAGCTGGGATCAGGGCTCCTGGGGCCGAACAGAGCTCCTGGGGGGCGGAGCAGAGGCGGGATCAGAGCAGAGCTGGGATCAGAGCTCCTGGGGGCAGAAACTCCTGGGGGAGGCCATGGGAGCTCCTGGGGCGGAGCAGAGTTCCTGGGGCAGACAGGGCTCCTGGGGTGACGAACAGAGCTGGGATCCAGAGCAGGAGCTGGGATCAGAGCTCCTGGGCGGAGCAGAGCTCCTGGGGGGGCGGAGCAGAGCTGGGATCAGAGCAGAGCTGGGATCAGAGCTCCTGGGAGGCGGAGCAGAGCTCCTGGGGGGCGGAGCAGAGCTGGGATCAGAGCAGAGCTGGGATCAGAGCTCCTGGGAGGCGGAGCAGAGCTGGGAGCAGAGCTCCTGGGAGGCGGAGCAGAGCTGGGAGCAGAGCTCCTGGGGGGCGGAGCAGAGCTCCTGGGGGCAGAGCTCCTGGGGGGCAGAGCAGAGCTGGGATCAGAGCTGCTGGGGGCGGGTGCTGGTCTTCAGATGGCGTGAGTGTTTGCTCCGTTTGCCCAGGTCACAGCAGCAGATCACCATGAAGTCCGCCTCCCCTGTTCTGCTTCTGACTGCAGTCCTGTTGGCTCTGCCTGCTCTACCAGCTCTGGGATGTGGACCATGTGAGCCGGCTTTGTGCAGCCCTCTCCCTCTGGAGGGCTGCCAGTCTGGCTCAGTGCTGGACTATTGCGGCTGCTGCTCCATATGTGCCGCTGTGGAGGGCGAGGCCTGTGGCGGACGCCGTGCTGTGGCACGCCGCTGCGGCTCTGGACTGGAGTGCATCAAAAGCAACACCGACAAGAAGAACAAACAAGGAGTGTGTGTGTGCAAGAGCGATTATGAGGTCTGCGGAAGCGATGGAGTCACGTACAGGAACGGCTGTGGGCTGCGGAGCGCCAGCCTGACAGCACAGGCGCGGGGCAGCCAGCCAGTCAGCGTCCAGAACAAGGGTCGCTGTGCAGCAGGTGAGTGGACAGCCAGCAAACTCTGCTTCCACGACTGATTCTTGAGCATTTGCAGAGCTGCAGTGTAAAGCCATTTGTTTCTGTTCATCTCAAAGATTAAATCAGGTCTAGTTCTTGGTTTTCACTGAAAACCTGTTTTCTACGCAGGAACTTTGCTCCAACTCAGAGCAGGCTGCTGCCAGCCTGAACATATGAAATCTGTGGCCCGCAGCCGTTAAGGAGCACGAGTGTAAAAAGGGTTCCTGCAGCCAAGAGCTTCAGCCCAGCTCCTTTGGCCTGGAGCAATCATGCTAGCACAAGATTCTAGAACACCATTCTAGCAAGATGGTACAGCTGCCCTGTCCCGCTAATGTCTTCCAGAGATCAAAGGGGCTTTGATCATGAAGAAACCTACATGCACACACACAATACTGGTACTGGTAAACTAGGAGTTTGTCTTTGACTTTGATCAATCTGAAATTACAACCTATAATCCTAATCTGTGCAGATCTAGAGCCTCTGTGTGAATTTGCTGGCATGCGCCGTTAGGGTTGGGGCTAATTTCAACATGTCGCTGCTGAATTCTCTGGCAGTGACAGACGATGACAATAATCCACCTTCAGCCCTCTGAACAAACACAGAATTCCTTTCTTTATGAAAGTGATCTCACTCACAGCAAACTGAATTCCTCCAAGGTCGCTGTTTCATCCTGTCTGAGGCCTCCTAAAATCCACAGTTTACAATCTCCAACTTTCCATTCCATGTCTGTAATGCTTCATCTCCAAACTAACTCTGTCCATGGCGCCACCTGTCTGCAGCTCCACTCATCGTCACACCTCCAGGTGAGGTGCACAACGTGACCGGCTCTCAGGTGTACCTGAGCTGTGAAGCTGTGGGTGTTCCCACACCTGTCATCACCTGGAAGAAGGTGGGTTTCCCATTTTCAAAATGTGCACCTTCTTCATAAAATCAAGTAATTGCCAAACTCAAACTCATCAATCAACTAAAAACCAGAACTGGATTTTCATTCATCTTGGACTTTCTTTCATCACCTGGATTAGAATTAAAACCCAGTTCCTCCTTATATTTCTTCCAAATACATTTTTCCAGTCCAGTGATGAAACTCTTTCATCTGGGGGGCTAAGCCCCTACAATAGCAGAGAGGCTTCTGCAGTGACTCCGATCAAAGGGGCGTTAGGGTTTGCTCTGGGCGCCCGATGTCCACAAAACCACAATAACATTTCCTTGAATTTCAGGATATGAAATAAGGCTAACTTCCTGTTTCTGCTGCAAACAATAAGTCTGAACCCAGGAGGTGGAAATGACCTGAGGGGGTCAGTTCCAACCTCCTGAGCCCAAAGTAGTTTGGCGAGCAACAGCTGACCTCAGCAACCTCTTAGAAATGAGCGATGAGGCAGGTGATGAAAACAAGAAGCAAACTGCTCAGATTTCAATTCAAATCATCACATGACTAAAGAAATCCTGGGGGCAGAGACTAAAGAAATAGTGTCTGATAATCAAGGCGGGAACAATGACGTGGTTAAAAATAAACGCCTAAGCTTTAAGAGCTCACACTACCTTTTGTCATATATTTATACAAAAGAAGAAAGTCTCCCACGAGTCCGTTCAGAAGGCAGAAAGCACTCACAGATCCTGGTAGGGGACCAGCCTGCGACTGGGTAGGTTGTGGGTTTGACTCCCTGGCAGAAGATTTTAGTGGGGAAGGTGGAAGCCACCACTCGTCCCTACGAGGTAAAAAGACACAGAATTTTTACTTATAAAAATACCTAACCAGTTGCCTAATCAGCAGTTTAACCTTGAACTCTAACAGGTTACACAAAAATATGACTTTTACACGTTTGACCTAACTGACGATATTTGAACTAGATGAAACCTCCAAGAACATTCAATAAAAAGAGCAACGTTTAAAGGTCTGACTTTGATCAGTCATTTCTTCAGGACTAAATACTCGTGATTAATTAGCCAAGGTTCATCAACGGTTTGAAAACATCTACAGAGCTACAGCTTGACCAATCAGAGAGCTGCATTCAGATCGCAATCAGGACTTGAGATGAAGTTCACGGTTTTATGCTTCAACACAAATAAAGAAAGAAAAACTTACCCAGACAGTGCAGTTGAGCATTGTGTTGTCTTCCTTCAGGTCCTCAGTGGGAAGAAGATGGAGCTTCTGCCAGGAGACAGAGAGAATCTGGCCATTCAGACAAGAGGAGGACCTGAGAAACACGAAGTGACCGGCTGGGTACTGGTGAGTTCCGGCTAGGGAACCTTACCGGCTGGGTACTGGTGAGTTCCGGCTAGGGAACCTTACCGGCTGGGTACTGGTGAGTTCCGGCTAGGGAACACACCTGCTCCAGCAGGTTAGCTATTCCTTTTTTCTTTGTGGTGCTGTTTGGGACTTAACTAAATTATTCTTCATTGTGGGATCAAAGTTTGATGGTGTGACCTTTTCAGGCCATGTTGATCACGCCTGACCCTTGGTGTGTGGTCTGAGGGACCTGTCATATGGTGAAGTGAACTGTGGGTCGTTGCTCTTAGATTTCTCCCCTGACCAAAGACGAAGAAGGATCATACGAGTGTCATGCTATCAACGCTAAAGGAGAAGCTTCAGCTGTTGGAGAAATCCACTTGGTTGAGTCCAATGATGACATCATCATCAAGACAGGTATCATCAGCGTGAACAAACAGGACGCTAACGGAGATGAAAGATCTTAACAATTGAGCCAACACCCCCGTCTTTGTTATTAATGTTGTCAAAAATAAAACAATGGTTTTACTGTAGGACATGAAAGTTCATGAATCTTCTTGTTCTCTGCAAACCTAAAGAGAACGTCCTCCAATCACAAGAGGAAATCTTGATATTAAATGCAGATGTGTTACCATAGAAATCGGGGTTACATAGCACCGCCAGGGAACGAAAGCGTCTAATTTCAACTTTGTATTAGATTGAGAAACAGCAATCACACCAAAGCTCCTGATGAGTCTGTTTTCTCTTTAGTGACAAAGGAAGATTAAACAAGCTGCTAAAGACGAGACAGCTGAAGACTCCAACTTCTACGCTCAACTTTATATTTAAGGTTCTTTCATTGCTTTGATATATTCAGTAGTTTTGCTTTGTTTCATCAGCTAAATGTTTTTTTAATAGATGAAATAACTCTACCTTAATAAAAAAGTGCTTCTCCCCACTTATTCATTGACTGTTTAAATAAACTCACGTTATCTGCTGTTGTGTGAGCGGCGTGATCACTGTGCGCCTGTTATGAGCAGGATTTGTGAAGACTGATCTCGGCCGTGTTCAACCTCTCCACGTGGCTGCTCGCGCTGAAAGCCAAAGCGAGTCCCGACTACAGCTTCTACTGCTGCGCCAGCGGATCCAACTGCATTTGCCTCAGCCTCTCCACCTGTTAGCCACAACCAAAATGGCTAATGCAAGAGAACGCTCACAAGCTCTGAGGTGACCAAATGGAGCCATCGAGCAACCGGACCGATACAACACTGTGCCACAAAGTATGGCAATATTTCGGCGTATCGGTAACAGCCCCAGTATTTACCTGGCTTACTTGTTGGCAAATTTCTCTTTTGGTGATTTTGAGCCCACGAAGACTCACAAAAAGAAAAATTGGAGATTTAAAGAAAAAACTAGTTTATTCTTAAAAGAAAAGATCAAACTGACTTCTTGTAGTTGATGTCACAGTTAACATCTGTCAGCAACGACTGTCTGAAGAATTCTATGATGTCATCATACGAGGAGCAATGCTCATGGACATGAGCTCCTGGAAAAGAAGCTTGCAGGCGTATGGCATCCGCACAAGTGAGATCTGGAAAATCACAGAGATCATTACTGACCGAGCCCTAAACCTAACTGCCCCTGGTTAGGACTGTCCAAACCCTAACCCTAACTGACCCTGGTTAGGACTGTCCGACCCCTAACCCTAACTGACCCTGGTTAGGACTGTCCAAACCCTAACCCTAACTGACCCTGGTTAGGACTGTCCGAACCCAAACCCTAACCGACCCTGGTTAGGACTGTCCGACCCCAAACCCTAAACCTAACTGCCCCTGGTTAGGACTGTCCAAACCCTAACCCTAACTGACCCTGGTTAGGACTGTCCGAACCCTAACCGGCCCTGGTTAGGACTGTCCGACCCCTAACCCTAACTGACCCTGGTTAGGACTGTCCGACCCCTAACCCTAAACCTAACTGCCCCTGGTTAGGACTATCCGACCCCTAACCCTAACTGCCCCTGGTTAGGACTGTCCGAACCCTAAACCTAACTGACCCTGGTTAGGACTGTCCGAACCCTAACCCTAACTGACCCTGGTTAGGACTGTCCGAACCCTAACCCTAACTGACCCTGGTTAGGACTGTCCGACCCCTAACCCTAAACCTAACTGCCCCTGGTTAGGACTGTCCAAACCCTAACCCTAACTGACCCTGGTTAGGACTGTCCGAACCCTAACCCTAACTGACCCTGGTTAGGACTGTCCGACCCCTAACCCTAAACCTAACTGCCCCTGGTTAGGACTGTCCGACCCCTAACCCTAACCCTAACTGCCCCTGGTTAGGACTATCCGACCCCTAACCCTAACTGCCCCTGGTTAGGACTGTCCGAACCCTAAACCTAACTGACCCTGGTTAGGACTGTCCGAACCCTAACCCTAACTGACCCTGGTTAGGACTGTCCGAACCCTAACCGACCCTGGTTAGGACTGTCCGACCCCTAACCCTAACCCTAACTGACCCTGGTTAGGACTGTCCGACCCCTAACCCT
>JABWDL010003815.1:0-10604 GCA_015343265.1 Pao palembangensis | reverse complement strand
GGATGTTGAGAGAGCGGATGTCGTGACCGTCAACAAAAATCTACAAACGTGTGTTTTCGCAGGTTGAAATAAACATAAGTGCACCCATTATGTACATTTTGATACTAAGCCTTTTTTGTTGTTACTTAGCACAATCTCGGCCAAGAATGACACGGTACAGACCTGAGACTGGCAGCATCACCGCGGAAGCCGCAGTGACCATAATCATGAATGTGATAACGTGTGGGCCTGACTGTGTGGATGGGGTGTTTTATGTTTTTAGTCATTTTTGGTTTTTTTATAGTTTCTGCATATTATGTACATCTGTACCATGTTATTTTTAAACATTTTTCAAAATCACATAATAAAAAAATATTTTCTCCAAGAAAAGCCGAAGGTGGTTTAGAACCAGGAACCTCCTGGACCTCGAACATAAACCTTCTTGAGAGTTAAAGGAGTCTTATTCGAACACATCTGACTAAATGACCTCTAAAATTCCAAATGAAAACAACGAAATGGACAAAAATGATCACTTACGGATCCTTTCTGGGGATCGTAGAACCTCTGCAGCAGCTGGATGGTGGTACTTTTCCCACAGCCGCTGCTCCCCACCAAAGCAATGGTCTGGCCGTTCTTCACATGCAACGACAAGTCGTTCAAGATCTACAGATGAGAGAGGCCGGTTGGGTCTGAGACATGGACCAAAGTGTGGACTTCATATGGAAGGTGGAATAGATGGCAAAAATACTTTAATTTCTGGCCTCGACGGGTAGCTGAAGTGGATGTTCTGGAACTCGATGTCGCCCTTGATGTAGTCCGGCTTGAAACCGTCCTCTGAGAAGCTGTCAATGTTCGGTTTCTGTTGAGACATGGCAGAAATAATTGTGGATTTGAAGCGATTTCATGTTCAAGACCTGAAACATGAAAGCGAAATGCAAAATGAGACGAAAGGAAAGGAAAGGAAAGGAAAGGAAAGGAAAGGAAAGGAAAGGAAACGAGTCACAAGTTTCAAATCTCTACGTTTGGAGCACGTTTAAACTGTAGAAGCCTGAAGTGGAGATTTTATGCCTCGTTGCAGTTTTGCTCAAAGCTGTGTGCCTACTGTGTTCACAATGCACAACAGTTGCACTGTAAACAGACCCAGCCTCAAATTAACGTACTAAAAGGACCTGCAAAACCAGCTGGTGAGGTTTGTTTTGCATTTTTTCAGAAGCTAGAATGACCACGGCTATTTCACGCTCACAGTTGGCAGGAGCATGCGCTTAGATGTTGTTTAATGATTTTCTTTGGTGACCAAACGCCAAACGTCACCAAACGCCCGAGCCTGTCTTTGCGGGTGCGGAGTCGTGCCACCGTCCTCACCTGATCAATGATGCCGTAGACTATATGTGCAGCTCCTCTGGCACTGGCAAAGGACTGGATATTGGGAGAGGTCTGTCCTAAGACGTACGCCCCGTAGAGGACGACGAAGAACACCTTAGATTAGACACACATGGTTACCGTTTCTGCAGCAATGCTCTCTTGCTTTGTCTTAATGGTGCTGCCTCCACTCACAGTCAGTAAGTTTCCGATGGTGTACTCCTTGTTCAGGACCAGAGTCGTCCCGTACCAGAAGGCCAGAGCGTAAGACAGGTAGATCATCAGGAAGGTGAAGCCCGACGCGGCGTTAGCAGCAACTCCTTTCTTTATTCCCATGTCCCTCGCATCCTCCAGGTTCTTATGATATCTGAGGAAAACAGAGACGCTGAATATTGGCCTGCTACCACCATGACCATGACTGAATAAATGTGAGATAATGGTAATAAGTAATTAGTGGAACACACACCTTTTAATAGCTTTGCTTTGGCCACTGAAGGCAAACACGGTCCTAATGGCAGACAGCACCTCTTCCGCCACAGCTCCAGCTTTGGCATATGCCATCTGCTCCTTACTGCTAAAGTTTGTCAGCAACTACGGGGCCACAGGCAGAGGAATGTCATGTAGGGGCATGATCGTAAGAGGGGGTGCGCTGGTGTGTCTGTGGAGATGTTTACCTTACTGTAAAGGGCTGCTGACAGACCCAGCACGGGGCACACAGCCAGGATGACCAGAGTGAGCTTCCATCCATTCACAAAACCGATAATGAAGGATGTGATAAAGGTGGAGCTCGCCTGGATCAGCAGCCCCGCCTTGTCACCGATGCCTTCCTGGATCTTGTAGACGTCACTGCACACGGGGAGAAACAAACAGAATTGACAGCCACCTCATCGTCTACGTCGGGGGTGACGTGAACGCTGGGTGTGTGTGGTGTGTGTCACCCACTCTGTGAGACGAGTGTTGAGCTCTCCTATCTCAGTCACGTCAAACCAGCTGATCTCCTGCTGCATGATGCTGTGGAAAAATAGCTCGCGGATGCGTTTGACCTGCCGTCCGGCCGTTAGGGTCCATAAAGACATCTGCAAGTAGGCGACTACCAGCACAACAAACCCCAAGATGGAGTAGTACATGGAGAATCTGAGAGGTACAGATTGAAGACAAGAATAACCAAAACTGGAGAAACTAGGGTCGGTGATGAACCTGAACAGCCCAAACTGAAAATATTTCCAACCACTATGATGGGGTTTTTCTTAAATATAAGTTTTAATGTGCCTCTCTGATTAAACACTGGCTCTACATTGCGCCCCCCACCACGACCCTCTGCAGAGCTCCCCCAGTCACAGTGACACAGCACAGTCATAAAACAACGTTATTGTTGAATTTTGCATAAAATCACACATCAATAGTCACTCTATTGGGCATGAAAACTTACCTCTGCATATCTTCTTCTAAGGTGCTGTTTGCTTCTAGAGTAAAACAAAAGATGATGATTATTATTATGATTATGTTTTATGTGGGCCCTGTTGCCGTCTGCTGAGGAATACTCACTGGGGTTGCTTATGTTGTGGTTTTTGGACAGTCTGGTGTCCTGTATGAAGCTGTCAGTCATTTGACCGAACACGATACACATCAGAGGATTGACCGTCCCGTTCACAATGGCCATCAGCATTCCGACGGTTATCATCAAGATGTCCCAGCCATCTGCAAACCTGAACTACACGTGCACGAGTGGGCAGGGAAAATCTGCACGTTAAATGTTGGAGCTACTCCCGGGGCTATGTGGAAAGTTTTATAAGTAATATTTTTCATTATCAAACTAAAAATCTCTTTTTGTAGCTCTTATTGAATAATATCACATATCTATTTGATCAGCTTATCTTACCAATGTGATGGGGCCAACAAGGGGCTGCTTTGCTGCTTTTTCTTCCTCCTTTACATTATTTTTGCTGTCACTACAGGAGCCATAACTGTATGGAAAACGAATTACAATAGCAGGTTAATATCGTAACATCTGTTGGGTTTATACATTTATTTCTTTATTTTCTAATTAGTACATTTCTATTGTTACTCAATCAATATATAACAAATAAATATATGAATTTTAGGGGGAAAAAGACCTACCACAAATTCTGTTTTGCCAGTATTTCGTTCTTCACGTCCATATTTGTGTCCTTTCAGAAGGACAACCCGATGGCACCTCAGAGCTCAGAATTTTCAAAAATATTTAGCGTTCCCAAGTAAAAAATCTCTTTAATGTTAAGACAGAAGCGCTGCTAAGGTATTTCTGCGGGTCATTTTCAACGACGCAAACGATAAAACAGGAAACACAAAAGGCTGCGTTCACAGGAACAAACAGGAACAAAATGAACTAATTTAGAGAACAGGGTTCTCCTGCAGTTATGACTCTAAGCCTGAGTGATTGAAGAAGGACCTTCTTAAGAAGAGGAATGCTCACTTGTTTGTCTTCGACTTGTTTGCCCTGTGGTTCAGTACTTGCTCTATAATCTAATAGTTTTGCCTCTGAACGTATGGTCTCCTGTTTATTTTTACATTTAAATTTACATTCAAACATTGTGATCTGAATTTTATGGGATTATTTCTGGCCACATAAACTAAGAGGATTGTAAAAAGATAACTGCTGCAAAAGCTGTCAGATCTGCCTATACTGCAAACATTGTTCTGAAAACATTGATAAACCCAAAATGACTTGACCCCACTGACCTCTAGAACATCAGGTCTAAATATTTTTTAGCAGCTTCAGTTTCTGAAATATTCCAGTGTGGTTCAGAGCCTGTCATAGCAGCGAAACAGCCCATTTAAAGCTCGTTAAAAAGCTTATTTTATCTATGGGTCAGGTTGCTCTGCTGGCTTGGCTACAATAGACTTGGCAGCTGCCTTTGAGCCTGTGGATCATGAGATTATAGGAACATTGGGTAGACATCAGAGGTACAGTCGGTTTCAATCATCACTTATCTGCCACAGAGCAGTTGGACCACATGAAACACATTTTTAATGCGTTTCTCCTTAAATAATAGTGTATTTTATCAAAGATCTGTGTTGTTACATAATGTTACATTGGACACCTTCGCATCTGCTGCTTAGAGATGTGAATTAAGTCTATTTTAGAACAGATTTTTATTTATCAATGGTTTGCACTCCACTGTGTTGACAAGCCATTGAGGACCTTAAGTCAGTTACGTGAGCCACGGAGTAGGTACACACTGCTGCGTGTTTGTTTATTCGTGCTGATAATCCCAGTGTTGGAAACGCTGCACGCTGTGATGGCTGACAACAAAAGTGAGCAGTGAAAGTTTCCCCTTATAAAAAGAAGCCTGTCACAGAGAAAAGTGCAGTTTGACATTTTATTGTCCACATAACATGTGCAGCCTGCAAATCAGTTGTAAAATATATCTAACCGTTTGATCTTTTTTCTGGATTTCTGAAGCACAGATATTTTATTACAGCTTTTGGTAACACTTTTGGTAACGCCAATTTGCTGCTAATACTCTTGCTAGTTAGCAGATAGTGAATTTGTGTTCCCTAATATCAAGTATTTCTAAAAGTACACAACTAAAAGATTAAAGTCAGATTAACATTTACGACATAAGGCTCCCAATCTTAGATAATACTAATAAGTCAAAACATTTTTGCAAGCGTGATTGTTACATACTGGTTGTTTCTGTGTGCCTCTCATTCACTGTTCTGACCCATCTGTTTGGTGACCAGCATGTGGTAGACTCCCTTCTTGGCGATCAGCTGCTGGTGTGTCCCCTTTTCCACCACCACTCCTCCCTGGAAGACAGCGATGCAGTCGGCGTTTTGGATGGTGGACAGACGGTGGGCTACGACGATGCACGTCCTGCCCTTCCTGGCCTGGTCCAAGGCCTCCTGCACCACCTGGAGAAGAAAATCATTTGGTCTGTACAGGCCTGATGTGTCGATGGCGTAGATTAAATGTGAATTAACGCTCACCTTCTCGCTCTCGGTGTCGAGCGCAGACGTGGCCTCGTCCAGGAGCAGCAGTTTGGGGTTGCGGATGATGGCTCGGGCTATGGCGATACGCTGCTTCTGGCCCCCTGACAGCTGTGTTCCCTTATCACCAGCCTGAGTGTCGTACTTCTGCTCAAACAGTGGAGAAGAGGCAGGTGTACAGCATTATATGGTGTATATGATATATGGTATATGGTATATTAACACAGCTCCGTGTTAATATATCAATTATGGAAATATCTAATTCTGGATTGTTTTTCTTTCTTTCTTACCTGAGGCAGCCCATCAATGAAGCTGTGGATGTTGGCCACTTTAGCAGCAGCCACTATCTCATCCATGGAAACGGAGCGGCTGTTGTCTCCATAGGCAATGTTCTCAGCCAGAGAACAGTCGAACAGCACAGGCTCCTGGGAGACGATGCCGACCTGAGCCCTCAGCCAGTGGATGTTCAGCTCTTTTACACTGATGCCGTCCAGTGCCTGTTTTTTTTTTTTTTTTTTTTTTTTTAAGGAGAGCTTGACCTTAAAATCTTCTCATCTAATATATGCAGTAGTAATACAATATTATATTTCATAGTAGGTTGCTTTATGATCTTTGGAAGATCGATTGGAAAATGGCAGAGGTAATTATCTTAAAAAAATATATAATTAAGCAGAAAATGTTTTACATTTTGTTTCAAATAAAATTTGATTTAACAATAGGAGGCGCTACAGCTGCAGAATTCAATAAAATTCTGTGCAAATTTTGTGCAAATTTAGCGAGATGGCTTGTGATGAATCAAGAGTATTAGTACTAGTAGTACTAGTAATATAGCAGCTGCTGATACCTGCAGCTACGGTATATACAGTCTGACTACAACTGCTGCGGAGAGTCAACAGACCACCAGTTATGAGTTGGAGACCTTGAAACATGACCTTGTAAACATGAACACTTTGACAAAGCAACTGATAGTGTTTCTGTGAGTGTAAAAGTTCTTGGACAACATTGATTTTTGTATTTTACTAATCAAGATAAAGTGAATGTGGGTGCAGTAAAGATCAAAGCGATACATCCGTACCGCACAGACCTTGATGATATGTCAGCCTCTGTTCTACAAGTGCAGTGCTGTCATATTGCTGCAATGTGTCGTGCAGAAATAAAACACAGAGTAGTTAAACATTAGCTAACTAACAGTAGGTGAAGAGGCACATCGGTTATATATCAAGAACAGAAAAAAAAAACACGAGACTGTGTCTTCTCACCACTCTCCCTTCTCTGGCGTCATAAAACCTCTCCAGGAGCTGGATGGTGGTGCTCTTTCCACAACCGCTGCTGCCCACCAAGGCCAGAGTCTCTCCCTTTTTCACCTTCAGGCTCAGCCCTTGTAGTATGGGCACGTCGGGACGTGACGGGTAGTTGAATTTAACACTCTCGAAAAGCACATTTCCATCGTATGTTTCCTGGGGATGAGAGAGAAGAACCCTGGGTTAGCGCGTGTGCGTGAAACAAGTTTTGTTGCGGTGCGCGAGAGCCTCGTGTTTTTACCGGAGACATGCCCTCCTCTGAGAGATTATCAATGGCAGGCTTCTTGTTTATTAGCATCATCAGGTAGGAAGCTGCCATTTTGGCCTTGGCGTAGTTTGGAGCAAAACTGTTGGCTTCTCCCACAGCCATGGCGCCATAGAGAACAGCAGAAATCACGCTGGGATGCAAAGACGAGTACACGTTAGTATTATTTCACACGCTGTAGAGTCAACAGCGTTAAACTGCATTGCATAACGCTCAGCTAACATGAAAAAAAGCTGTCTTTTTATGTAGCCTGTGCTTTGCAGATGTTTGGATGATAACTGTGACATATTTATTTTTTAACCATTAAGCGATAAATGTATATTTACTGCTGTACAGTGCTTCATTTTAATGTACCTTAGAAGTAGGGTTAGGGTTAGGGTACTCTAGGTAATACTGGCTGACATATTCTTTGATCACACATCAAACTGCTGAAGTCTGCAAGTAAATCTAAATCCATGTGAGGGAAATAGTTCTGGTTTATGGTTTTATGTCACTTTATATCCCTTTTGTAAGTTGAAAGAATGTGAGGCTCCCCCCACCAAAACGTATGTGTCGAATCACCGAGGGTTGGGTGATGTCTGTCATGATGCTGGTCAATGATTGAAAGCCACAAACCGTGGATTTCATTTATCGCTTTAGTGTCCTGTCAGCGACTGCCTCGTCTCCTCTTACGCAACGCAAACTTGATCTTCAATGTTAAAAAGTGAGTGAGCGAGCGCGATCAGGGCATGCTTCGTCCGTACTCACAGGAACACAGCCTCCACGTCCATCCGTCCTGCTTCGATCAGCCAGGCTCCGAAGCGGAAACAGGCTGCGTAAGCAAAGTAGATCATGGCCTGGGAGAAGGAGTAGGTTAAACCGTACACGTGGGCCTTCTTTTGAGAGTTCCTGCACGCAAAATCAAAGAGAAAGTTAATGGATGCTGAGCAATGTAAATAGCACTCATAGATGATGTCAGGATAATGTCATTTATTATCATACTTGTACGGCACTCTGAGATTTTCCTCATATAAAGACTCGAATTTTGGTTCTCTGGTGAGGGACACGACGGTTCTGACGTTCTCGATGGCCTCTGTGGCGATCTGCAGGGATAAACCACACAACCTTTATGCTTTCACACCACAACTGCAGCCCTTTGGAAGGAGTTCTGCTCGACTCAAACTCAAGCAACCTTTCCGGCTTTCTCCAGCTCCTTCTTGTCTTTGGCAGCGTGACCCGCGAGCAGCTTCACCTCGGCGGCCCCGGCGGCCGCGATGAGAGGCACCACGGCCAGGATGAGCAGGGTCAGCTCCCAGCCGTAAACAAAGGCGATGATGATGCTGGTGCCCAGGTTGGCAATATTCTGCGTTATTGTAGCCAGACGCACGCCTGCGGCCTGATAAGAGAGGAAGAAAGAAAATATGTGTTGAAAATCCACATCTTTGGGAAATATGGTGTCTCCGATCCGACTTACTCCTTGTACTTGGGCGGCGTCTGCGGCCAGCCTAGTGGTGAGCGCTCCGACGGTGTTTGTGGGACTGTCGTACCAGCTGAGATCCTTCAACACAGAGACGATAACATAATTTAATCAATTCCATCTGAACATTCGATGGCGCAGTCTCTAATCAATGTCAAAGTTGTGGGCGTGGCCAGAAGGCCACGTAACCAATGGCAAAGCAAGCAGTTAAGTCCCGTCTCAGGTCAGATCTCACCTGTCTCATCATTGCCGTAAACGCTCGGAGACGCAGCTTCAGCGTCAGGATCTCTCCAGATTTACCGAAACAGTAACCCTGTTCAAAGTTGGTAGCCAAATATATTCAAATATGGCTTATCCGGCGTTACGAATGTACGTTACGCAGGTACACACTCACCTGTAAAAACATGGTGACAAATGACACACAGCCAATAACTACAAACATAAGAGAAAGGAATTCCGACTTCTTCCTGACAGAGTCAACGTCCTGATCGGCAAACACCTGCAATGGAAAAGAAAAAGAAAAAGAAAGTTGTTTGACCAATTGAAAATGTCGCCCTTCGGCGAGTGCGGTGAACCTACGGTGATGATCTTGGAGAAGAGGATGGCGAAGACCGGCTGCATCGCTCCATTGATCATGGCGCAGAAAGTCCCCACAAAGATGTACGGCCACTCGGGCATGTTCAGCCGCAGCACGCTAAAGAATGACGCATCGGGCACGTCTTCATCCTGCGCGACCAGGGCACAGAACCGAGCTCCGTCAGCTGGATTCTGATTAGAACTAAGCGGATGGATCAGATCTGGATTTTTTTTTTTCTTCTAATCTGAGTGTCTATCAGCATGAGAAATGATCCACCCTCAGGATAGAAACTGCCCAACAGCAGAATCCAAAAAGCAGGACGTGTAATTAACACTGATGTTATCATCTGAGCGTAGTACCCATCTGCTATTAAGGAACCTAACAGCTAGACTAAGCAAATAAACAAAGCAGAGCATCTGGACTCTGGACCGTGATCATGTCCAGGGTGAATATTACTTTTCCTAAATGTCTGAGATCTTTTTTTTCTGCTACTGCTTTGATCATGGCAACGAGCACCTCTTCTGTCTTTTTCTCTTTCGTTCCTTCTGACGCAGCAAACGAGGAGCCTCGGGTGGACTTCCTCCTGATGATGGATGACTGGCAGACGGTCTTCTCCAAGGGGCTCTTCTCACCCGGAGATAACTCCAACTCTGCAGCACCTCCATCCTCTACTTTGTGAAATGTCTGAAGCAGGGAGAGGATTTAAAATGTAAGTCACAAGTGTGCAGTTTTTAGTTTTTTACTTTAATGTTTTTTTGTTGTGTGGGTCACCTGCATCGTCACCAACCCGTGGTAGACTCCCTTTATCTCCATCAGCTGGCTGTGAGTCCCCATCTCCACAATTTCACCATTACTGAATCCAGCAATGATGTTGGCATTTCTGATGGTCGAGAGGCGGTGAGCGACCACGATGGTGGTGCGACCCAGTCGTACCTGGATGCAATTTAAGAAACAAAAAGCGATTTTTTTTTTTTTTTCTTTTTTCTTTTTTTAAGCCTTGAAGTGGCAACATTTATCAGCCAGAGCTGTGGACCTTTGACGCTTTCTGAAGTGTTGAAATTGTATAACTGCTATGATTACATGAATGCTTGCTGTCAACCTTTGTCGTGCCGTTTCTGATTCACGCTCTGTCGGATCCTCACACCTAACCCACCACTAGCAACCAGTGCAGACGCAGCTCCTGGTTCGACATGTTGGAGACCTCTTGGAGATCTAAAGGCTGTCTCCTGCTTGAGAGGAGCACGTGTCTGCGTCTGTACCTTGTCAAGAGCAGCCTGTACGATGGTCTCGCTCTCAGCGTCCAGGGCAGACGTGGCTTCGTCCAGCAGGAGGATTTTCGGGTTGCGGACTAGAGCTCGGGCGATGGCGATCCTCTGCTTCTGTCCTCCGCTCAGCTGAGTCCCTCGATCTCCCACCAGCGTCTCAAACTTCTGCTCAGAGATAATGGACCAGATATCAGCGAGTGTCAGACAGAGGCAGAGATAAATGAGGTCTCACATCTGGAAGGTTCATGATGAAGTCGTAAGCGTTCGACTCTTTAGTGGCTCGTTCGATCTCCTCCTGCGTCACGTCGAGTCGGCCGTATCTGATGTTCTCGGCGATGGTGGTGGCGAAGAGGATGGGCTCCTGACTCACCACTCCGATCATCTCTCTCAGGTAGCGGATGTTGAGAGAGCGGATGTCGTGACCGTCAACAAA
>JABWDL010000362.1:0-15438 GCA_015343265.1 Pao palembangensis | reverse complement strand
GAAGCCATCCACGTCAAGTTGGAAAAACCATCTTTAAACAGAGGTGGTGGACTAAGGCACTTTCTGTCACCCACGTACAATGCAGTTCTCCACTCCTTTCGTCAGCATTCCAAACATTCACGCTGTTTGACCAGACCTGGAGACTCATTAACATGTGACCCAACAGACAAAGGGGAAGCACCCCAACCGAAACTAGATGAACGACCCTGCCAACCACCCTGCCAAGGACTCTCAGGTGACCACCCGGGCCATTAACATGCCAATGGTCCACAGGGCTATATTTTCAAGCTCTGCCCCAGCAAACTTAGAACTGAAGAAGCTCTCTGGAGAGAGGGCGAAACGTTTTCAAGGAAACCTTTCAGTCCAGTTGACACAGAGAGATCTACTTTGGATAACCATGACCTGGATGAGTGAGAATCTACACAGATATCCAAAGTAGTATCCAATGACCTGGATGAGTGAGAATCTACACAGACTTTAGTTAAAGTAGTTTTCTTATTTATTACCTTGTGCACCGTGTGTCCGAGAGGACTGAAATTTTATTTATGCTGTATGTTGTGCACGTACAGCATATCTGACAATAATGTTGACTTTGACTTGTCTTAAGGTTCTGGCAAACTTCTGATGTTGAATTTTTATGGTGAGGTTGCAGTGGTGTCTGTGGTCTTTTGCACTCAAGCAGGGGTTCTGAAATGCTTTTCTAGCAATCCTATAAGGTCTCTGACAACGCCAAGCACTCTCGACCTCAGCTTCTCCTTTTAACTGCCATGTCATTCCGGACTGAGGAAATTGGCACCTGAACACTCATCTATCTCTGTCTTCCACCTGTTTGACTTTTCACGGGAACATAAATTTTGACTCGGATGCCCAAACTTTGCAGGCCACCACTGTATCTGCACATGTAGAAAACATTAATGAATTCCCATTTTACAAAAGACCATCACTTTCTGTTTAACAATATCGAGTTTATTGTGATTTCAGTCACGTTTAGATGTGTTGATAGATCAATACAATGCTAGCACTATTCTAGAACACAAAATCAAAGCAAGTCAACAGAGACCGGACTCCAGTAGACCTGCCACTGTCACTTTGACACTGGTGCATTGTGGGTACTGTAGAGCTGAAGTAGCAACTGACAAAGAATTCAATCATTCGTGGCAAATATATCTGGCTGGACCTTGCAGGTTCTGCTTGGAGGTCAAACCTTCATGAGCGCCAATGAATGAAAGTTCCACTGTCCCAGAACACTTCAATGCAGCACATCTGAGGAAATACACAATGAGACACACACACAGACACGGTTCTGGTCAATCCTCCTTATAACTAACAATTCTGATTTCTAATGCAACACCATAATCCAATTTGACATTGCAGATAAATGTTTCTCGTGAACACTTACATACAGTCGTAAAAAATTAGGACACTCGATTAAATACTAATCTTGTCTTTATCCCTGTAAAAAACGTGATTTAACTGATGGTAAAACAATAAAAACTGAACTTGTTTTACTCAAAGGATAAAATGGATGCATATTCTCCATAAAAAAAAAATAAGAGACTACACCCTCATAGCTAACTTTACCCCCTTTTAGATGAGGCAAACTGATGAAATGAAACCCTCTCTTCGCATCTACAAAGTGCTTTGTTGACATTGTTGCGAGGAAAGTTGACTCCAAAGGGCAGAATTCTTTCAGCTCTGAGATGATTGACAGGTTTCTGGCATGCAGAGCTTGCTTTAGATCTGGGCTTTGACTCGGCCATTCAAAGACTCTCGGCTTCTTAGCTTTGAGCCAGTCCTTCTGAATCGAGTCTCTCTCAGATTCCAGGCTCAAGTTCCACTTCAGCTTTAGTATTTTTTTATGCTCCTCAAAGACCTTCTGATATATGCTAGATTTTGAGGTGGATTCTGATTTAGCCCAAAAACGTCCTCTGATCTGTCAAAATAATTTGACTGTAGACACATCTGTCAAAAGTACATTTTCCCAGAAGTCGTGATTTTTGTCTTCACTTGTAGAATTTCTTGTGGACAGAATGGTTGATTTTAAATTCTTTAGGGATCTTTTTAAAATGCTACAACCTACTTTCCAATGTTCTCCAACAGATGAGCAGCTCAACAAAATAAATGTCTAAGGTTTAATGTTAATGGTTATAAGGCCGACCATGACTATTTGCTAAATTTGTAGACACTTATCCTGCGTGTTTCGTCAAGTTTTAATGTCTTGTACAGCCCATCAGAATTAAAGATACAGGGGTTAAGCTTTGAAACATCTCTCAAATCTGAATGCACAAGACTTTCATCAAACACTCAAAATCACTCTGAGCTTTTCCAGAATTTTCCAATGTTGTTTACATTCTGAAGATGGACAGATTGAGAAGAAAATCTGATTTGTTAACAGTAAAGTGTCACTCTTTTGTCAAACCCACTGAAGCCTCATTTTTCATCAGACTGCCATTGTGTCATTTTAGATTTCACTGTTGTGGTGAAATGATACAAAAAAATAAATGTACCGTGTCTGAATACTTCTGGAAAAATGCAATTTAGACTTCAAACTTTACAGAGTTGATAGTTTACTTTTAAGTCCAGGTAGATGCAGCTTTTTAAAATGTTAGAATTTTACTAAACCAAACCCTTAAACTGTGGTCTATTGACATTATTTTGGTCTAGCTGTGGCCAATGTAAACTTAACGATGAAGACAGACAGACAGACAGACAGACAACGATGAAGACATCATTGATTGTGTTGCACTCGTTAACAGAAAAAAATCAAACTCTCTCTTCAGGTTAAACTCATTACCAACCTGAGTGCGCTGTCACTCTATGAGAAGCTCATTTGATCCACCTGGTTGATCTTCAACTGGCTGTCGAGAATCTTAAAGATCTCCTGAATGTTTGGGACGTACCCCGACTGCAGCTTTGACCACAGAGGAACATCTGACAGAGTGGAAACAAACATTTCTTTAACAGCACATCTACCACCCTGACCCAATCCCACCCAAGCCCAACTCACCATTCAGAGTGACCTCAAAGGCTCCAGTAGACAGAAAGTGAGTCTCCATCATGTTACACAGGAAGTATGCCATGAGACAGGAGAAAATCTACCAAACAATAAAGGAAAGCATTCTTTAGATATAAATTCAAAGCATAACATTTACAAGTTTAAAGTCTTTAAAGAACATAAAGACAGCTTTCCTGTCACACAGGCAGTGCCAGGAAAGCTGTGTAAGGAGCCCATCTCAAACTCTTACCTTGTTTTCCTGACTCCAAGTCCAAGCTCTTGGTGTAACGAGGCCAAGCAGGATGAAGGGATTCTGACCACTGATAATGAGGAGGATGGAGAGAATCTTCAGGTAGGAGAACAGGCTACCCATGAACCTTAACACACAACACGGGTGAGAAGTGAGCTCTCATTGGTAAATAACACTCACTGCTCGCACTTCATCAGATGCTACCTTAGCTGCCATGTTAAAATATTTTAGTGACAACACTGCTCACCTGTTGAAGGGAGTCGGAGGGTAATTTTCTCCCTCAATGCGGATGTCCGGGTACAGCTGGGTTATGGCCCTTGAGTACTCTTGGTACACTTTGCTGTAGCCTCAGGAGATACTTGAAAAAAAGCACAGATGGGCTTGGTCATGAGCTGGCTTCAGCAGGGGAACCTTGCGTGCACTGCAGGATTTTAATCCATGACTGCAGCGTGTGTCAATAATGGCGACCTTTGAGACTGAAGTCTGTAGACTTTTCTTTTTGGTTTTTTTTTAGACCTCTCCATTCTCTGTAAGTGGGAAACTTATTTTGCCCACAGTACATTACTTTCCTCATTTCACCAAATGTCAAAACATTCACCAATACTATGACTATTTACACGTACGTTTTGGATACAATAAAGATTTAAAAAAACAACTGCATTTAAATCCATAAGATACAGATCCGTACCGCAGCCGGGTGTCAATTACTGAATTATGATCATGGTGCCAGTAAAACGACACCAGTTAGCATGTAGCTGCGCAGCTAACTTACCAGTACTGGAATTTGAGGACGGGCCCAGTGTACAGACTGGGCTTGGGTTTAGCGGAATCTGTACCTGGCACAGCGTCTCTGTGGAGGTTGGGAGTTGTGACTTGTCCTCGCTGGGGACTGGATCTACCAAGATAAATGTCCCTGGCCGTCAGGGCTGTGAAAAGGAGCACAGCTGTCAGCACTCCTACCTGGTTGTACTCCGCCATGCTTGTTTCCCCAGCAGAGAACCGGAAGCATTCATGACTATTCATTACAGTATTTTCGGAGAAAAAAACTTCACTCTAAAAGCAGAGCTCTCGCAGAATTTATGTAACAATATTCTGAAACAGTTCTTTTATAAAATTGTTGGGTAGGCAGCCAGTTATTGGGGGTTGCTTAAAATATTCTTGGGGCTTTGAGCGAATAAAACAAATCTTACAGCATTTTAATATGACATCGTAAACATTTACACAATTTAATCGTTTTTATAGATTCAAAAGTAGGAAATAATCTCGTAATACATACATTAAGAAGAATGTATGTGAAAATGACATCTCTTTGGGGGGAGAAGTGACGTAAAGCTACTTCTCGTTGTTTTACTGTGAATGTCTTACTTGTTTTCCAGTTTCGTTTAAAAGTTTGATTGGTTTATCGGCTGTTTGCGGTTCTTACCATAGTGGAATTGTTTATTGAATCTAGTTTGCAAGTCTAATTTATATAAAATAGTTTTAATTTTAGGAAAAAAAAAGCCTCGCGATCTTGCGTCACATTTACTCGACGCCCGGCAATAAACATCGTGACGTCATCTTTAGAGGTCTGCTGCGTGTGTGCGGAGGGATGTAGGGAAAGAAAACAAAATAAAATCTGAATTGTATCGATCATTTTTTGTTCACTGTCACACTAAAAACGTTTAAAGTCCAAGTCACATGTACAACGACGTCAAACAGGTATGTTCACTTCAAATGTCTTTCACTTTGAGCTGATAATCCTTGACATTTTATATTCATTGCCTTAGTTATGGTGATTGGTAGTTAAAATTATAATTGTACAAGGACACTCAGGCATAAACTGACTAAAATTCCAATTTAGCTGGCTCCGTGATTGGCTGCAAACCGGACACCCTGGAAGCTGTGGTGGAGAGGAGGATGCTGAACAAACTGTTAGCTATCCTGGATAACCCGGACCACCCTCTCCACCCACTCCTGGACAGGCAGCGGAGCTCCTTCTCAAACAGACTGATTCAGCTCCGCTGCCACAAAGACAGATACAGGAAATCTTTCCTGCCCAGAGCAACAACCCTGTTCAATAAGTCCGTCTGACGGAGACTCACAGCCCTGGTGCTGTGATGTGCTCCAGTAATACTTTCATGTGGCACATTGTCATAATTATTTATTGCATTGTATATGTTGTAAATATGTTAATACTAGCGAGGCTGCTGGGACAAGTCAATTTCCCATGTCTGGGATTAATAAAGTATTTCTATTCTATTCTATTAGACAGCAATTATAACCAGGCTTTTACCACATAATCAGTTCATGGTCATAGATTAATATGTTATGTGGTCTGCCTTGTCCCTTTTACGCCATTTCATGGTTTCTACTTTCAGGTCAACATGTTCATTGTGAAGTTCCTACAACCCCCAGTTCGTAGAGTCAGATGTTCTGTGGTGGTCAGGTCTCTGCCCCCTGGTCCCACCTGGTCTGCCCCTGCTGTCTGCTGTCCCAGATTACCTGTAAATTTGACATCGGGCGTCAGGACTTTGTCAAATGTGAGCAGCCTGTCAGCAAGCAGGACGTCTTTACGCACTGACACTCTGTCAGGAAGCAGAGTACTTTTGGAACCTGGGACAATGTTGAGGTTAAGGGCTGCGTCAAGGCCTCGGTCCATGTCAGGTAACAGTGCCAGTTCTGACAGTTGGGGCTGGTCCAGCAGTCTGGCAGAATCGGGTCCAGTCTGCTTGTGTGAACAGTATCTGATGGGAGTGCAGCAGCTGACTGGGCTTCCGTGGTGGTTGAGCATCATCATTTCAACAGTGATGATCAGGACGCTGATCACGCTGCCTCTAGCAGCCTACCAGGTGGTCATCATCGCCAAGGTCAGTGAGAGAGGACACGACTCGTTTAGTCTGAAGTCCAGGCCTGATTAGTCCAAACCGATCAGAATGACATCTGTTCTGTCAACCATCTGTCAAGAAGGTCTGGTATGGATGTCGGTGTGTTTTTCCAGCCATTACCATGGTAACATCCACCTAATTTTAGGTGGAGGCACTGCAGGCCGAGATCTCAGAGCTGGCAAAGAGGCTTCGATATGAAGTTTCAGTTCGAGCAAAAGAGACAGGCTGGACAGAAAAAGAAAAACGGTAAGAAACAACTACGTCAAAGAAAGCAAAACTTTATTGATTCCTAAAGAAAAAGTAGGAAGTTACCCCGTATTCTTAAGCTCACAACAACCATTCAAGCTTCTAGCATGTGCCAGAAAATCTGATCTAACACAGAAGCACAGGTGGGGCCGGCGCAGCCCCAACCCTGCACCGATCTGCCTTCTCCACAGCCTCTTTTGGTTAGCATGTGTTGTCTAATTCACAAATCCAACTTTACTGATAAAGATAACACATATTTAAAACAACTAGCTGACCAAAAATGAACTGGCATACGGTACATTTATTAGAAAATCTACAAACACTTGGACCAAACAAAAGGAGAAGCTTCCTCTCACTCTGGGCTGAAACAGGGTCAAGAGTCAGGTGGGCAAGAAGAGAGCGCCTGTTTTAAAGTTAGTTTAGAACTTTTGCTGTCATAGTTGTTAGTCATTTCAGCCAGTAGACAATCCCATAGAACACCTGGGTGCATCATCAGAGCTGGAGAGGTTCAAGCTAGGAAGGAAGAACCTCACAGCCATCCCAGTGTGGTCTGCAACAGTGGCTCTGGAACTGTGTCAATATTTCTGAAAGGTCGGGGTTACTTCATATTAAAGCCACAGCACTGCACTGCACTAGTTCAGATTGTGAGAAAAACACATTCCACTTGAGTTTTATGGGGTTTTAGGTTCCAGTTCCAGAAGAACCTGCGTCATCTGGTCTCCCAGCTCTACATCAGGGACAACTGTCACCCATTCAAGGCAAGCCTGCTGGTTTGGGTCCAGCTGCCTCTGTGGATCAGCCTCTCTCTGGCCCTGCGAAACCTGAGTCTGAAGGAGCCTGGTGAGCTTGCACCGACTCCTGAGCACTTGTCCATTCTTCACAACTAACTGTGTGTTGTGCAGTGGCGCAGGCTGCTCTGGCAACAGGAGGGGCTCTGTGGTTCCCAGACCTGACCTCCCCCGACTCCACCTGGATCTTACCCTTGTGTCTGGGACTCACCAACCTGCTCATCGTAGAGGTTGGTCTGCTGTGTGCAGAGCCGCACGCAGAGCCGTCGTAGTTTGTCCCAACACACACACACACGCACGCAGAACCATGTCAAGAATAACAACAGTAAAGGATGTCAAGATGGACGTCGTAATTCTTCTGTTCTCTGCGTTAACTCATTTTTCTTCTTATTCAGGTGTTTTCTTTACAGAAACTCAACCAATCTCGTTTTCAGAGGCTCACAACAAACTTCATCCGGGGTTTCTCAGTGTTGATGGTTCCGGTTGCGGCTTCAGTCCCTTCTGTAAGTTGTGAAATATCAAATCACAGTAGTTTCCCCGTTCAAAGAGCATTGGATGACCTGGTCCTAGCTAACTGAACACACATGACCTGCTTCCTGGTAATCCGGCGTTAATGTGGCGTAGTCAGGGTTCCAGAGTAGGCTGGCCGGCCTCAACTTCAGGACACCGTGATGAATCCAGTTCTAACCTCAGTGCTTCTGAGCATCAACACATACAGACGCCTCACATCTGCTCAGGAATTTAACGCCGAAGATTCCTGTTGTTTTTTTACATCCTGACATCACAATGATGAGAAATATCTATCAGACAGCACGTCGGAGCATGTAGACAAGTCTAAGTGGATCAATAGGAGAAATGTTGATAATCATCCAAATGCTTGTAGTTGACACTTTTTAAGATTCTGTTAGTTACTCTTAAGTTTCAAACAGAATTCGGTCTCAGGCAACCATTTTAAAGGTACATAGTGTTAAACAGTCCTCATTTGCCACTGAAGCACTGAAGGAGCTAAAGCTACGGAGGGCCGTCAGTCACAGCTGTACTGAAGTAGTCATCACCCTTATCAAGGTGCAACTTTGTACAGGTTCGTTTCCCATCAGAGTCTTGTTGGAAGTCACTTTTAGCAAACAAAAATGTGTTCAAAGCTTTTACGGACTCCTTGATGACAGCTGGCCTCTGCTCACAAGGCTTAACCGACTGTTAGCAGGAAACGTGTCTCCAGAACAGTCACCCACACAAGATGGCTGCCTTCCTGTTTTCCATCACCTCTGTGCAGCGAGAAGTTGTTGTTACCATCTCCGGTTGTCAGGGTCTAACACCGGTTGTCTCTCCTAGGCCATGGCACTATACTGGTTCTCTTCCAGCCTGGTGGGATTCTGCCACAACCTGCTTCTGCGGTCTCCTACCGTCCACAAACTGCTCAAGCTGCCAGCTCAGCGTTCAGGTACTCCATACAGAGACCTGCTAGCAGCGTTTGTCAACAAGTACTGCAAGTAAATACTGATGGCACCTACAAACCTCCTGTACCAGAACAGCACCGCAGGCGTGTTCTCCAATTTAGGTTTGACATTTGACTGCAAATTGTGATTAAGATGAGCCCCTTCTGATTGAATCGGGGGAAAGTTTGGACTGTTTTTCAGTTTTTGCTGCACTGGTGATGGGTTTTGCCTCTGAAGCTGTTAATCTGACATCAGATTAATCATGTAGTAGCCACTGACTGACTGATCTGTGCGTGAATGGTCATTAAAAGTAGGAAAAGATTCAGTGTCTTTACTGAACTTTCTTGTTTAATGTCATGGTGCGAGGATGTTGTGATGTTGGATGCAGAAATCTGAATGTTCATGTACAAACAGAACCAGTTCAAAATGACGAGGAGACGAACACACAACAAACGTCAAATACTCAAACACAAACTTATACACCCACGTAACATCAATAGCAAGACATTGTCTCAAGATGCTGTAGAACCTCGAACCCGAACCCTTTAGAAAAAAAGAGAAGAAGTGACCTAACCCACAAGCTTGTTCCTCCACATCGCAGCAGATAAACATGATTAGAAGAGGGTTAAGGTTCTATTCAGCTCCTCAGCAAAGACCAAAAAATAAAACCTTGACCGTCGCACAATAACGGCTCCAAACGGGATTTGTGACTTCCTGCTTTTATTTAATTATCATGGCAGATGTGAAGAGCAACAATCTGTGGCAGCGATCCTGAATTCTGTCATATTCCAGCTGATCAGACAAGATGATCATTTCTGGATTTCAGCATATGGACGTTCTCATCAATCACATCCTGATACTGAAACTCAGGAGCAGAGCTCCTGGGGGGCGGAGCAGAGCTCCTGGGGGGCGGAGCAGAGTTCCTGGAGGCAGAGCAGAGCTCCTGGGGGGCGGAGCAGAGCTCCTGGGGGGGCGAACAGAGTTCCTGGAGGCAGAGCAGAGCTCCTGGGGCAGGAGCAGAGCTCCTGGGGGGCGGAGCAGGAGAGCTCCTGGGGGGCGGAGCAGAGCTGGGATCAGAGCAGGAGCTGGGATCAGGGCTCCTGGGGCCGAACAGAGCTCCTGGGGGGCGGAGCAGAGGCGGGATCAGAGCAGAGCTGGGATCAGAGCTCCTGGGGGCAGAAACTCCTGGGGGAGGCCATGGGAGCTCCTGGGGCGGAGCAGAGTTCCTGGGGCAGACAGGGCTCCTGGGGTGACGAACAGAGCTGGGATCCAGAGCAGGAGCTGGGATCAGAGCTCCTGGGCGGAGCAGAGCTCCTGGGGGGGCGGAGCAGAGCTGGGATCAGAGCAGAGCTGGGATCAGAGCTCCTGGGAGGCGGAGCAGAGCTCCTGGGGGGCGGAGCAGAGCTCCTGGGGGGGCGGAGCAGAGCTGGGATCAGAGCAGAGCTGGGATCAGAGCTCCTGGGAGGCGGAGCAGAGCTGGGAGCAGAGCTCCTGGGAGGCGGAGCAGAGCTGGGAGCAGAGCTCCTGGGGGGCGGAGCAGAGCTCCTGGGGGCAGAGCTCCTGGGGGGCAGAGCAGAGCTGGGATCAGAGCTGCTGGGGGCGGGTGCTGGTCTTCAGATGGCGTGAGTGTTTGCTCCGTTTGCCCAGGTCACAGCAGCAGATCACCATGAAGTCCGCCTCCCCTGTTCTGCTTCTGACTGCAGTCCTGTTGGCTCTGCCTGCTCTACCAGCTCTGGGATGTGGACCATGTGAGCCGGCTTTGTGCAGCCCTCTCCCTCTGGAGGGCTGCCAGTCTGGCTCAGTGCTGGACTATTGCGGCTGCTGCTCCATATGTGCCGCTGTGGAGGGCGAGGCCTGTGGCGGACGCCGTGCTGTGGCACGCCGCTGCGGCTCTGGACTGGAGTGCATCAAAAGCAACACCGACAAGAAGAACAAACAAGGAGTGTGTGTGTGCAAGAGCGATTATGAGGTCTGCGGAAGCGATGGAGTCACGTACAGGAACGGCTGTGGGCTGCGGAGCGCCAGCCTGACAGCACAGGCGCGGGGCAGCCAGCCAGTCAGCGTCCAGAACAAGGGTCGCTGTGCAGCAGGTGAGTGGACAGCCAGCAAACTCTGCTTCCACGACTGATTCTTGAGCATTTGCAGAGCTGCAGTGTAAAGCCATTTGTTTCTGTTCATCTCAAAGATTAAATCAGGTCTAGTTCTTGGTTTTCACTGAAAACCTGTTTTCTACGCAGGAACTTTGCTCCAACTCAGAGCAGGCTGCTGCCAGCCTGAACATATGAAATCTGTGGCCCGCAGCCGTTAAGGAGCACGAGTGTAAAAAGGGTTCCTGCAGCCAAGAGCTTCAGCCCAGCTCCTTTGGCCTGGAGCAATCATGCTAGCACAAGATTCTAGAACACCATTCTAGCAAGATGGTACAGCTGCCCTGTCCCGCTAATGTCTTCCAGAGATCAAAGGGGCTTTGATCATGAAGAAACCTACATGCACACACACAATACTGGTACTGGTAAACTAGGAGTTTGTCTTTGACTTTGATCAATCTGAAATTACAACCTATAATCCTAATCTGTGCAGATCTAGAGCCTCTGTGTGAATTTGCTGGCATGCGCCGTTAGGGTTGGGGCTAATTTCAACATGTCGCTGCTGAATTCTCTGGCAGTGACAGACGATGACAATAATCCACCTTCAGCCCTCTGAACAAACACAGAATTCCTTTCTTTATGAAAGTGATCTCACTCACAGCAAACTGAATTCCTCCAAGGTCGCTGTTTCATCCTGTCTGAGTCCTCCTAAAATCCACAGTTTACAATCTCCAACTTTCCATTCCATGTCTGTAATGCTTCATCTCCAAACTAACTCTGTCCATGGCGCCACCTGTCTGCAGCTCCACTCATCGTCACACCTCCAGGTGAGGTGCACAACGTGACCGGCTCTCAGGTGTACCTGAGCTGTGAAGCTGTGGGTGTTCCCACACCTGTCATCACCTGGAAGAAGGTGGGTTTCCCATTTTCAAAATGTGCACCTTCTTCATAAAATCAAGTAATTGCCAAACTCAAACTCATCAATCAACTAAAAACCAGAACTGGATTTTCATTCATCTTGGACTTTCTTTCATCACCTGGATTAGAATTAAAACCCAGTTCCTCCTTATATTTCTTCCAAATACATTTTTCCAGTCCAGTGATGAAACTCTTTCATCTGGGGGGCTAAGCCCCTACAATAGCAGAGAGGCTTCTGCAGTGACTCCGATCAAAGGGGCGTTAGGGTTTGCTCTGGGCGCCCGATGTCCACAAAACCACAATAACATTTCCTTGAATTTCAGGATATGAAATAAGGCTAACTTCCTGTTTCTGCTGCAAACAATAAGTCTGAACCCAGGAGGTGGAAATGACCTGAGGGGGTCAGTTCCAACCTCCTGAGCCCAAAGTAGTTTGGCGAGCAACAGCTGACCTCAGCAACCTCTTAGAAATGAGCGATGAGGCAGGTGATGAAAACAAGAAGCAAACTGCTCAGATTTCAATTCAAATCATCACATGACTAAAGAAATCCTGGGGGCAGAGACTAAAGAAATAGTGTCTGATAATCAAGGCGGGAACAATGACGTGGTTAAAAATAAACGCCTAAGCTTTAAGAGCTCACACTACCTTTTGTCATATATTTATACAAAAGAAGAAAGTCTCCCACGAGTCCGTTCAGAAGGCAGAAAGCACTCACAGATCCTGGTAGGGGACCAGCCTGCGACTGGGTAGGTTGTGGGTTTGACTCCCTGGCAGAAGATTTTAGTGGGGAAGGTGGAAGCCACCACTCGTCCCTACGAGGTAAAAAGACACAGAATTTTTACTTATAAAAATACCTAACCAGTTGCCTAATCAGCAGTTTAACCTTGAACTCTAACAGGTTACACAAAAATATGACTTTTACACGTTTGACCTAACTGACGATATTTGAACTAGATGAAACCTCCAAGAACATTCAATAAAAAGAGCAACGTTTAAAGGTCTGACTTTGATCAGTCATTTCTTCAGGACTAAATACTCGTGATTAATTAGCCAAGGTTCATCAACGGTTTGAAAACATCTACAGAGCTACAGCTTGACCAATCAGAGAGCTGCATTCAGATCGCAATCAGGACTTGAGATGAAGTTCACGGTTTTATGCTTCAACACAAATAAAGAAAGAAAAACTTACCCAGACAGTGCAGTTGAGCATTGTGTTGTCTTCCTTCAGGTCCTCAGTGGGAAGAAGATGGAGCTTCTGCCAGGAGACAGAGAGAATCTGGCCATTCAGACAAGAGGAGGACCTGAGAAACACGAAGTGACCGGCTGGGTACTGGTGAGTTCCGGCTAGGGAACCTTACCGGCTGGGTACTGGTGAGTTCCGGCTAGGGAACCTTACCGGCTGGGTACTGGTGAGTTCCGGCTAGGGAACACACCTGCTCCAGCAGGTTAGCTATTCCTTTTTTCTTTGTGGTGCTGTTTGGGACTTAACTAAATTATTCTTCATTGTGGGATCAAAGTTTGATGGTGTGACCTTTTCAGGCCATGTTGATCACGCCTGACCCTTGGTGTGTGGTCTGAGGGACCTGTCATATGGTGAAGTGAACTGTGGGTCGTTGCTCTTAGATTTCTCCCCTGACCAAAGACGAAGAAGGATCATACGAGTGTCATGCTATCAACGCTAAAGGAGAAGCTTCAGCTGTTGGAGAAATCCACTTGGTTGAGTCCAATGATGACATCATCATCAAGACAGGTATCATCAGCGTGAACAAACAGGACGCTAACGGAGATGAAAGATCTTAACAATTGAGCCAACACCCCCGTCTTTGTTATTAATGTTGTCAAAAATAAAACAATGGTTTTACTGTAGGACATGAAAGTTCATGAATCTTCTTGTTCTCTGCAAACCTAAAGAGAACGTCCTCCAATCACAAGAGGAAATCTTGATATTAAATGCAGATGTGTTACCATAGAAATCGGGGTTACATAGCACCGCCAGGGAACGAAAGCGTCTAATTTCAACTTTGTATTAGATTGAGAAACAGCAATCACACCAAAGCTCCTGATGAGTCTGTTTTCTCTTTAGTGACAAAGGAAGATTAAACAAGCTGCTAAAGACGAGACAGCTGAAGACTCCAACTTCTACGCTCAACTTTATATTTAAGGTTCTTTCATTGCTTTGATATATTCAGTAGTTTTGCTTTGTTTCATCAGCTAAATGTTTTTTTAATAGATGAAATAACTCTACCTTAATAAAAAAGTGCTTCTCCCCACTTATTCATTGACTGTTTAAATAAACTCACGTTATCTGCTGTTGTGTGAGCGGCGTGATCACTGTGCGCCTGTTATGAGCAGGATTTGTGAAGACTGATCTCGGCCGTGTTCAACCTCTCCACGTGGCTGCTCGCGCTGAAAGCCAAAGCGAGTCCCGACTACAGCTTCTACTGCTGCGCCAGCGGATCCAACTGCATTTGCCTCAGCCTCTCCACCTGTTAGCCACAACCAAAATGGCTAATGCAAGAGAACGCTCACAAGCTCTGAGGTGACCAAATGGAGCCATCGAGCAACCGGACCGATACAACACTGTGCCACAAAGTATGGCAATATTTCGGCGTATCGGTAACAGCCCCAGTATTTACCTGGCTTACTTGTTGGCAAATTTCTCTTTTGGTGATTTTGAGCCCACGAAGACTCACAAAAAGAAAAATTGGAGATTTAAAGAAAAAACTAGTTTATTCTTAAAAGAAAAGATCAAACTGACTTCTTGTAGTTGATGTCACAGTTAACATCTGTCAGCAACGACTGTCTGAAGAATTCTATGATGTCATCATACGAGGAGCAATGCTCATGGACATGAGCTCCTGGAAAAGAAGCTTGCAGGCGTATGGCATCCGCACAAGTGAGATCTGGAAAATCACAGAGATCATTACTGACCGAGCCCTAAACCTAACTGCCCCTGGTTAGGACTGTCCAAACCCTAACCCTAACTGACCCTGGTTAGGACTGTCCGACCCCTAACCCTAACTGACCCTGGTTAGGACTGTCCAAACCCTAACCCTAACTGACCCTGGTTAGGACTGTCCGAACCCAAACCCTAACCGACCCTGGTTAGGACTGTCCGACCCCAAACCCTAAACCTAACTGCCCCTGGTTAGGACTGTCCAAACCCTAACCCTAACTGACCCTGGTTAGGACTGTCCGAACCCTAACCGGCCCTGGTTAGGACTGTCCGACCCCTAACCCTAACTGACCCTGGTTAGGACTGTCCGACCCCTAACCCTAAACCTAACTGCCCCTGGTTAGGACTATCCGACCCCTAACCCTAACTGCCCCTGGTTAGGACTGTCCGAACCCTAAACCTAACTGACCCTGGTTAGGACTGTCCGAACCCTAACCCTAACTGACCCTGGTTAGGACTGTCCGAACCCTAACCCTAACTGACCCTGGTTAGGACTGTCCGACCCCTAACCCTAAACCTAACTGCCCCTGGTTAGGACTGTCCAAACCCTAACCCTAACTGACCCTGGTTAGGACTGTCCGAACCCTAACCCTAACTGACCCTGGTTAGGACTGTCCGACCCCTAACCCTAAACCTAACTGCCCCTGGTTAGGACTGTCCGACCCCTAACCCTAACCCTAACTGCCCCTGGTTAGGACTATCCGACCCCTAACCCTAACTGCCCCTGGTTAGGACTGTCCGAACCCTAAACCTAACTGACCCTGGTTAGGACTGTCCGAACCCTAACCCTAACTGACCCTGGTTAGGACTGTCCGAACCCTAACCGACCCTGGTTAGGACTGTCCGACCCCTAACCCTAACCCTAACTGACCCTGGTTAGGACTGTCCGACCCCTAACCCT
>JABWDL010003806.1:0-10816 GCA_015343265.1 Pao palembangensis | reverse complement strand
ATTGTAAAAGGTGCTATATAAATAAAATTGAATTGAAAATTGAATTGAATTGGCAACTACAGAGGAATAAAGCTGATGAGCCATACAATGAAGTTATGGGAAAGAGTAGTGGAAGCTTGACTAAGGGCACATGTGAGCGTTTGTGAGCAGCAGTATGGTTTCATGCCAAAAAAGAGTAGCACAGTTGTAGTATTTGCTTTGAGGATGTTGATAGAGAAGTACAGGGAAGGTCAGAGGGAGCTGCATTGTGTCTTTGTAGATCTGGAGAAAGTTTATGACAGGATGGCCAGAGAGGAAGTGTGGTATTGTATGAGGAAGTCTGGAGTGGCAGAGAAGTATGTTACGTGGTGCAGGACATGTAAGAGGACTGTAAGACAGTGGTGAGGTGTGCTGTAGGTGTGACAGAGGAGTTCCGAGTGGAGGTGGGAGTGCATCAGGGATCATCTCTGAGCCCCTTCTTGTTCGCTATGGTGACGGACAGGCTGACAGATGAGCTTAGACAGGAATCTCCATGGACTATGATGTTTGCAGATGACATTGTGATATGTAGTGAGAGCAGGGAACAGGTGGAGGAGAAGCTTGAGGGGTGGAGGTTTGCCGTGGAAAGGAGAGGACTGAAGGTTAGCCGCAGCAAGACGTGAATGAGAGGGACCCAAGTGGAAGACTGAGGTTACATGGAGAAGAGATAAAGAAGGTGGAGGATTTTAAGTACGGTCAACAGGCCAGAGCAATGGAGAGTGTGGAAAGGAGGAAGAAGCGTGTGCAGGCAGGCTGGAACAGGTGAAGAAAAGTGTCAGGTGTGATGTGTGATAGAAGAGTTTCAGCTAAAATGAAAGGAAAGGTGTACAAAATTGAGGTGAGACCAGCGATGTTGTTTGGTCTAGAGACAGTGCCACCGAGGAGAAGACAGGAGGCAGAGCTGGTGGTAGCAGAGATGAAGATGCTGAGGTTCTCTTTGGGAGTGACCAGCATGGACAGGATCAGGAATGAGGACATCAGAGGGACAGCACATGTTAGAGGTGTTGGAGATAAAGTCAGAGAGGCCAGACTGAGATGGTTGGGACATGTCCAGAGGAGAGAGAGTGAATATATTGGTAGAAGGATGCTGAGTTTTGAACTGCCAGGCAGGAGGCCTAGAGGAAGGCCAAAGAGGAGGTTTGTGGATGTAGTGAAAAAGGACATGATGGTAGTTGGTGTGAAAGAAGAGGACGCAGAAGACAGGATTAGATGGAGGCAACTGATTCGCTGTCATCTGGCTCGGCTTCACCTCTGGAATATGTGAAGAAAATATCCATTCCATCAGAGCAGTTTCATATTTGCATAACAAGTTTCAATTATTAATACAAGTCCATTTATACTCAAACAATTGTATACATTTACACACTGACATTTAAATCAGTGTGTTATGTTAATTTTTTTTTTTACTTTTGTTAATTTTTTTGTTATTTTCAACGTACACAACCAATAGTCTAATAGCTGTCAAAATATGCATCCATCTAAGAAGGCGTAACTCAATAATATTCCAATGTGCAAGGATTTAAGATCCTTTCTGTAAACCACTGGCGTGTGTGTGTGTGTGTGTGTGTGTGTGTGTGTGTGTGTGTGTGTGCGCGCACTTGCGTGCATGTGTGTGCTGACAGGCATGAAGCTGATGTTCAGAAGGCTAGAATAAATTGGGGGGTGTAACCCCCCCCCCCCCATACACACACACACACTGAGCATGTCCACTTAATGAACAATTACCATTCATTACTGGCTGCTGACAGCCTCTCTCTCATTCTCCTGCCCCTACTTCCCGTCTTCCCTCTTCCTCCACGTCTGCTCCCTTACTTTTCACCGCTGTCCTTCAGCGATCACCATGGAGCTGTCATTCTGTCAGCCCTACATCAGCCTATCGATTCACGGATCTTTACCTGACCACAGACAAATGCTTGCATGCCA
Source organism: Pao palembangensis (assembly GCA_015343265.1). Taxonomy (NCBI): domain Eukaryota; kingdom Metazoa; phylum Chordata; class Actinopteri; order Tetraodontiformes; family Tetraodontidae; genus Pao; species Pao palembangensis. Next base: position 8,875 of record JABWDL010003806.1, on the reverse strand, counting down.
ATATCTTCCACACTTCCTCCCTTATTCACTTCTGTTCTTCTGACTGGTTCTTTAGCTCTAAGTAGTTTTGGCAGGGAGATAAATTATCAGCTCTAAACTTTGTTTCTCAGAAGACAGGAAGTATTGCTCTTTTGGGAAGAGTGTCAATGATGTTTAGACAAGCAATTGGAGGTGGGAAGTTCTAAAACTCATATTTTCTTTTCTTTAATGACAGGTAATAACAGCTTTTAGGGATCTCACATGTATATAGGAATATGTTTAAAAGAGATTGAAGTCTTTATTATTTTATTTGTTGTCTAAAATATATTTGCCTATAGACTATTGTTAGAAGTAAAGTACCTGTACAAGCACTTCACTTAATGCCAATGATTGTGTGGCGTTATTGTTTCTGAAAAGTTTGCCGTATGTCGGATGGTTGCTTAAGTGTTTAGTACTGAGATACACCTTGAGGTGCACCCTAGGCACACCTTCAGTCATGTAACCAGGGTAGGAACCTGCAGTGGCACTTCCTTTCCAAGCCCTCCACAGTGTTGATCAGGACTTGATCGACTAGCAGCGGTTAGAGGAGATGAGGCAGGATGTCATCTTAGTAGATCCAGGCCTTAAACTTTCCAGAAAGTCCAGACTTGTCCACAGTCGATAGCCAAGTGTCGTGGTCATCGCTGGTTCCTTGGGTTACAGCGGTGTCCTTCAGGTTGCCAGTGAAGAGCTTGCCCAGGCTCTTCACTAGCTTTTGTGACACTGACGGAATCTGATGTCTCTCAAGATGAAGCAGAACAGGTCAATCATTTTTTCTTTCTTCAAGACTAATGAGCTTGACTTTGCAGGCTTGAGGCTCATTCTTGCCTATGAAATGAGCATTTTAACACCTTGGAGAAGCCACCTGCATCCGGGCACTGATGTTGTAGTTACACTGAGATCACCCATTATTGTTCTAATCAGGGGTTGTCGGGTGTCAGATCTGGACTTCTGCACTCAACTTCCACCAATTTCACAAGCAAATTCTTGGCCAATGCAAACAGAGACACAGAGATTGTGCAACCAGTGATGATACCCTTCTGTAGATGGGTATGGCACTTCAATGTTTAGGTCTCGGAATAAAGTTGTCATAATAGTCAGGCATGAGATTCTGTACCTTCTCTGGAACATGTTATCTGGTCACTTGTTTAAGTATCATGCAAATACATTACTAATTTGCTGCTTACGTCCAACATGTCATATAAAAATATTATCACCAATTCCATTACTTAAGCAGTTGTGACATTGAACAATATTCAAATGTTGATATTCTTTCAGCTGAATGGTAATAGGCCAGAAGTGCGCAAACTAAGGCCCAAGGTCTGCATGTGGCCTGATGGACTAGTTAATCCAGCCCGCAGAGCCTTCACAATCATTTCTCCAAAAGCCAAATTTAGAAGGTGTCAGCTTGATTGGTTAGAAAAAGGTTCAGACCCCCCACTTCACCTAGCATGCTAACATGTCCTCTCAAGAAGGTGGGGCCAAACATTTGGAGCTTCATCATCCATCTTTAGTTGGATCAATTTACAGGATCTTCAAAATATTTTCTCAGTCAATAGTCCATCAAGCAGGATTTTTAGTTAACCTACCAATTTTGGGGGCTAGTAATACTCCTGTAATAGACAAATAGACACTATTAGTCAGTCAAGACCATCAAAGCCAAACCTCTTTATGAACATGTGTGCACATAATATGAAACCCACATTTCATATGGAAAAAACGAAACTGCCAGCTTTCATTAAAAATATATCATTTACATAATTAAGATTGTTTTACAAAACTGTTGTAACTAAAACGATAAAATATTATTATTATTATTATTATTATTATTATTATTGTTACTATTAGTAGTATAAGTGTTAATAAATATTAAGGCATTTAAAGTACCCCTTTTACTCCAGACACAGCTTCAGTGTCACTTCCAATGTGTTATATGCTAGGAGTGAGGGTCAAAAATGATTCCATCAAAGATTGTATAAAGCTGGAGAGCATTTTCAAAATAATTTTATGTCACTTGTTTATATTCAGCAGTATATTTTCCCACCGGCAGGCATTTGAGTCTGAACCAGTGTTCCCTTATGTGACGACAACAGTGCCCTGACTCTGCCAGAAAGAATGGGATGAACTGTCCTTTTCTACCGTGTGCTGTTCTTTTCTGATCACACTCATGTCTACATGACAGCATTACTATTATACAGGACAGCTACCTCTACTGGAGAAGATTTGGACATCAGCCAGCCTGTCCAAGTCTTTCTCTTCCTCAATTTGTCAACCTTTGTCAAGTCTCCTTATTTTCAGCTTTGTCTCCTATTCAACACAACACAGCGTGTCACTGATTCACTCCATACGTGGTATTCAAATTCAAATTCTTTATTTTAAAAGGAGACAATGTACATTAATCAACATTTCCATAACAGACAGTAATTGTACCTGATTTAGCCAAAGGCTAGTTTTCATCGGTCGTCCGTCCGCCAGATGTTAATTACAAGCTCAGTAAAGACAATGGTGAATAAATTAAATACATTACGTAAATTGACGTCAATAAAACAAGTCCTACTGACTAATAAACAGTTTTATATGGCAGGACTGATTCATTTGATCAATTCAATAGCTGATACAGGTAAAATAACACCAAGTCAATATAACATACTCAGTGCTCATGTCTTTGGGTGTCAACAATTCAGTCCTTTACGTTAATTTTAAATGACTGATATGACTAACTGTCTATGGCAGAGTGTTTCACTGGAGTGATGCCCTGAATGCGAAAACAAACCAGTTGAATGTAGTTTTTCTTAAGGGGATTGGTAACAGATTAATAATGAACACTCCCATATTTGGAAAGGTAACCTGACAGAAGAACAAGACAGTTTAAATGTAGATCTTCATACAGCCATTCTTTGGTATGTGTGTGTGTGTGTGTGTGAGTGTGTGAGTGTGTGTATGTGTATGATCACTTCCTGAATAAAGCCGAACACAACACGTTAACAACAGCCTCCTTATGTGTAAGTCTGGGTGGCCTGAGTTGTGTTAACATGAAAGAGAACAAGGAGATTCACCGTTGATGACTCTGCAGCGGGTTCACGTGCAGCTATATGATGACTCCATACAGCAACCGCTGTCCTGGTTATTATCAGTCACAACAGCAAAGAGAGTGTTACAAATTTGACCATAATAAAAATTCAGCCAAAGGCAGGTGGAAGAATTGAAGGTGTACTGGAAATAGGTTCTTTGTGCTGACCTATTTGGACCCTGAGAACAGGCCAGAGAACAGATGCTGTGCTGTGAGATATCCAAAGTCTGAGCCACAGACACACAATGACCTCCATGAATCACACTGTGGATGCTTCTCTGCAGCAGGTTCTGGAAGGAGGCTAAACGGAACATAGTTATCTATAGAGAAAAACATGTCAGCTGGTATAAGATGGATGGATGGATGGATGGATGGATGGATGGATGATACCATGGCTGCTGACTGGCCCTGTGACTGAAGGTGCATCTATACAGACAAGTAATGAGACAGTAAAGACAGCTTATGCCTTAAATTAAATAAACACAAAAGGGGGAAGTAGTGAATAGTCCTGTTGAAAGAGGAGGCTAACAGAGAAGGAGACAGATGAGGAGAGGCGCAATGAGAAAGAATAAAGGGTGGAAAGAAAATGCACTGATGTCTTCATTTGTCATCAGCATTACATTTAGAAGTTTAGGCGGAGAATGATGATTTATTATATTTATTTCAAGTGGATGCCAAGAAAAATGGAAATGACTCACCTTCTGTCAAGAAATCACAGACTGAGATAAAATTCCAGTACAGAACAAATCAGGTAGATGACATACAAAGTTGTGCTATTTCTATCACATATGACTAAGAATTAAGTCAAAAGGATCTTCTGAAAGTGACACCAAAGGAAGGATGTCTGTCTAGAAAGGACATGAATTTGCTCTAGCGTGATCACAAAATTTATAGAAATGAGTAAAATTTGAACTATTCACTGCAAAGCTGAAGCAAGCCAAGGTTTTGGTCAGTGAAGATCTTGTCTTTTCACAGTTGCTTCGTCACAAGTAGGAGTTTGAATTCGAGTCACACCCACCGTTCAACGTGTCTGCTGTTGGCCGAAGCAATAAAGGAAAGCATTAGCTACATTCTCATATTATTGTTGTAAAATGCAAATGTAATAGTACTTCAATAAAATCAGAATTGTTTTGATGAAGGTCTTGTGGAGCTCAAATTAAAAAGGAAACAGTACAGATAGTACAGATATTCTGCTGTGATTTTGAGTTTTTTTTCTGCACCTTAACAAAGACTTTGCCAGAGTGAGTGGTGGACCTCCTACAAGGAAGTATTTGTTAAACCATTTAGATCCATTTTTCCTCATGCCATCCTCCACTTAGCCACAGTATGATCTGACACCTGAGAACTGGGCCCTCTGCTGTAGCCCTATTGTTCTGTTTTGTGATGGCCCGGGAACTAAAGCTCTGCCAGCAGGTCACTGATCTTGGGCCAACTTGAGACCTCTGGGGCAAAGTGCTTCTAAGAACTTGGCTCTGTTGCTTTTACAAAGTGCAGACTCTAGCTGATGACCCATTAGTTCATATAATTATTGTTCAATTCACTGTTATTTATTATTAATAACACTTCATTGTTTAAGCTACTTTGCAGGACCTGGGGCCAGAACCCCCTGAAGCAAGCACTGGAGAAAAATATTTCCACTTTACTGGTGTCTACTCTCAGAGAAACCATTTAAATATTTTGTATCTAAACCACTGGTCCGCACCTATTTTCCCATGAATCACAAGCTTGATACAATATTTCAGCTGACTGTATAATCACATCTAAAATTTGATTAGATCTGAACCAGTTTGTACATTATACCATTATACTTATTTTAGTGTTGTAAATGTTGTATAATCTTCTACCGCACTATTGTTTTATCTATTCCAGTTAATTACATTTGATTGCATCTATTATAATAAAGAATTGTCTCTAGGCACTTTAAAGAAACCCAGAGTCTGACCCCTGAAGAAGCAGCAGTAGAAAAACTCTTTAACAGGAAGAAACCCTGAGCATGACCAGGCTCATATAGAGAGATCCTCTCCCAGATCTCTGTGTACAGGGTCAGTGCACAACTATAGGGTCTGCGATACCTGTAGATAGACAGAGAGAGAGAGAGAGAGAGAAAGAAAGGACAAGAGCACAATGCACAGAGTGCGACTCTTATGTATCAGTTCCACTGCTATAGCTGATATGATAATGATCATCAACCATATGAGCACAGCTTCTGTCCTGCTTTAATTCAAGGTCAGAAAAGGCTGAAAGCTCTTTGCATTTCAATGTCGGCTTCCTTCACGGACGCGTTCCCACCATGAATCTTTACTCTGAACACATTTGTAATAATGTAATTTGAAAGTAATTTCAAACTCAAGATTCTGGACTGTTATTGATGACTGTGTCAAAAGACCTCCAGGTGCAAGAGAGGCGTCTGCACGTGCACACATGTGCCAGTCCATTTCACCAATTCTACCTCATTAATTCAGATGGCCTTACTCTCTAAACATCATAAATCACCCCAAGACGAGCAGCCCAGGCCCCACTTATTTGTTCTCCCTTCCACCTTATCCTTGTTCCACCTCTGCTCCTAAGTCATCTATCGCTCTTTCGTTCACCTTCTCATTTTCTATTTTTCCTTTTCATTCTCCACTCATCCAGTAAAGTTTGTAGTCCACAGTCCGAAGGCTACTCTGATGGATTGGCTGTCATCGGTAGGCCTGAAGATTGGCCCAAGGGCAAACCCCCTTCTGTTGCCTGGATGCCACACTGAAGATGAATAACTGTTTATTGACCTAATGCAAAGTTACTCCATCCTCACTTCATAACAGGGTTAAAATCAGTCTGGCCAGATTTCCTCTCCTCCTCTCTGTCTGTCACTCCTCCTACCTCTGGGTTTTCTCCAGCAGATAAACCACCGGCCTGATGCAATGTGACAGTCTATGTTTGCTTCTTGTTTGCTTCCTGACAACCCAGGAAATTGCCTTTTCATCTTACAAAAAACACCACACTCCACATATTAGAGGACATTCATCTTATTATGAGAAACCCAGGGTAATTGGAAATTTATGCTTCCATGGGTGAGTTATACTCAAGCTTTTAGAACTTTTTATTCCAGTCGGCCATTGCTGTGTATTCTGACACTGGTATTTTGACACCAGTTTAGTTTGATTGAAATACAGGGGGAAAAAACAACAACAACAACAACACAAAACCCCTTATGATGAGTAAAAAGTTTGGTCTTGAGTCTCCCTTGCCCGGACGCGGGTCACCGGGGCCCCCTCCTGGAGCCAGGCCTGGGGGTGGGGCACGCTGGCGAGCGCCTGGTGGCCGGGCCTTTGCCCATGGGGCCCGGCCGGGCATAGCCCGAAGGAATGACATGGGACCCTCTTCCAGTGGGCTCACCACCTGCAGGAGGGGCCAAAGGGGTCGGGTGCTGTGTGAGTTGGGTGGCGGCCGAAGGCGGGGACCTTGGCGGTCCGATCCCCGGCTGCAGAAGCTAGCTCTAGGGACGTGGAATGTCACCTCTCTGATGGGGAAGGAGCCTGAGCTGGTGCGTGAGGTCGAGAAGTTCCGACTAGATATAGTCGGCCTCACCTCAACGCATAGCAAGGGCTCTGGAACCAGTCTTCTCGAGAGGGGTTGGACTCTCTTCTACTCTGGAGTTGCCGACGGGGAGAGGCGGCGGGCAGGGGTGGCAATTCTTGTCGCCCCCCGGCTCAGTGCCTGTATATTGGAGTTTACCCCGGTGGGCGAGAGGGTAGCTTCCCTCCGCCTTCGGGTGGGGGGACGGATCCTGACTGTTGTTTGTGCCTATGGCCCCAACGGCAGTTCAGTGTATCCACCCTTTTTGGACTCCCTAGAGGGAGTACTGGAGAGTGCTCCTTCTGGGGGCTCCCTCGTCCTCCTGGGTGACTTCAATGCTCACGTCGGCAGTGACAGTGAGACCTGGAGGGGCGTGATTGGGAGGAATGGCCCCCCTGATCTGAACCCGAGTGGTGTTCTGTTGTTGGACTTCTGTGCTCGGCACAGATTGTCCATAACGAACACCATGTTCAGACATAAGGGTGTCCATATGTGCACTTGGCACCAGGACACCCTGGGCCGCAGTTCGATGATCGACTTTGTAGTCGTGTCCTCGGACTTGCGGCCGTATGTTCTGGACACTCGGGTGAAGAGAGGGGCGGAGCTGTCAACTGATCACCACCTGGTGGTGAGTTGGCTTCGTTGGTGGGGGAGGATGCCGGACAGGACCGGCAGGCCCAAACGTATTGTGAGGGTCTGCTGGGAACGCCTGGCAGAATCTCCTGTCAGGCGGAGCTTCAACTCCCACCTCCGGGAGAGCTTCACCCATGTCCCGGAGGAGGTGGGGGACATTGAGTCCGAGTGGACCATGTTCCGTGCCTCCATTGTTGAGGCGGCTGTCTGGTGCTGTGGCCGCAAGGTGGTCGGTGCCTGTCGTGGCGGCAATACCCGAACCCGCTGGTGGACACCGGTGGTGAGGGATGCCGTCAAGCTGAAGAAGGAGTCGTACCGGGCCTTTTTGGCCTGTGGGACTCCCGAGGCAGCAGACGGGTACCGGCGAGCCAAGCGGGGTGCAGCTGCGGCGGTCGCCGAGGCAAAGATCCGGGCGTGGGAGGAGTTCGGGGAGGCCATGGAAAACGACTTCCGGACGGCTTCGAAAAGGTTCTGGACCACCATCCGGCGCCTGAGGAGGGGGAAGCAGTGCATTGTCAACACTGTATATGGTGGGGATGGTGTGCTGCTGACCTCAACTCGGGATGTTGTGGATCGGTGGAAAGAATACTTCGAAGACCTTCTCAATCCCACCAACACGCCTTCCAGTGAGGAAGCAGGGCCTGGGGAATCGGAGGCGGGTTCTCTTATCTCCGGGGTCGAAGTAGCCGAGGTTGTTGAGAAACTCCTCGGTGGCAGGGCCCCGGGGGTGGATGAGATCCGTCCGGAGTTCCTTCGGGCTCTGGACGTTGTAGGGCTGTCATGGTTGACACGACTCTGCAACGTCGCGTGGACATCGGGGGAGGTACCACTGGATTGGCAGACCGGGGTGGTGGTCCCTCTTTTTAAGAAGGGGGACCGGAGGGTGTGTTCCAACTATAGGGGGATCACACTCCTCAGCCTCCCTGGGAAGGTCTATTCAGGGGTACTGGAGAGGAGGGTCCGCCGGATAGTCGAACCTCGGATTCAGGAGGAGCAGTGCGGTTTTCGTCCTGGACGTGGAACTGTGGACCAGCTCTACACCCTCGGCAGGGTCCTAGAGGGTGCGTGGGAGTTTGCCCAACCAGTCTACATGTGTTTTGTGGATCTGGAGAAGGCATTCGACCGCGTGCCTCGGGGAATCCTGTGGGGGGTTCTCCGGGAGTATGGGGTGTCGGGCCCCCTGATACGGGCCGTCCGCTCCCTGTATGACCGGTGTCAGAGTTTGGTCCGCATCGCCGGTAGTAAGTCGAACTCGTTTCCGGTGAGGGTTGGACTCCGCCAGGGCTGCCCTTTGTCACCGATTCTGTTTATAACTTTTATGGACAGAATTTCTAGGCGCAGCCGTGGTGTTGAGGGGGTCCGGTTTGGTGGCCTCAGGATCGGGTCTCTGCTTTTTGCAGATGATGTGGTCCTGTTGGCTTCATCAGTCCGTGACCTCCAGCTCTCGCTGGATCGGTTCGCAACCGAGTGCGAAGCGTCCGGGATGAAGATCAGCTCCTCCAAGTCTGAGGCCATGGTTCTCAGCCGGAAAAAGGTGGAGTGCCTTCTCCGGGTCGGGGAGGAGATCCTCCCCCAAGTGGAGGAGTTCAAGTACCT
>JABWDL010000361.1:0-17684 GCA_015343265.1 Pao palembangensis | reverse complement strand
GAGCCTGGACCAGCAGAAGCAGGACTCTGAAGCTCTGATCTAGGAGCGTGCTCCTCCGGCTCCAGGACCTTCCTCAGCCTGTCTGCTTGAAGCTGTGGAACAGTCAGGATGCTGAAGCTGAGTTGAACTGTTGGGATCTGATGGTTTCTTCTGCTTTCTCACTGTGAGGTCTTATAGGAGAACCTGGGCTCTCTGAGCCTGGGTTGGTTACAACATCTCCCCAAGGATGGAGACAGATGCCAGACAGATGTTGGGCTCCCGGCAGCAGAAGCCAGTCTGACCTGATGTAGCAGAGCTGCAGTAAGAGCGAGGCTGGCAGCTCCCAGGCAGGAGAAGATGAGGCTCAGAGCAGATGAGGCCCAGCTGCAGGCCTCAGCAGGCTGGCTGCTGCTCACCAGGACACCACGGTCCTGGTGAGAGGCTGCACTATGCTCTGGGTGGGGTGGGTGTGTGTGGGTGGTGTGTGTGTGCTGTTGTCCTCCTGTATGGTCTCAGCTAACCCTTTTGTTGGCCTGAACTAACCTCTGACCACTGCTGGTCAGTCAGAGGAACAACCGGGGTGGAGCAGAGGTGGAGCTCAGCAGCGTCGGAGCCTCTGGGCTGTGGGTGGATGCTGCTGACGTGTGTGTGGATGGTCCTGAAAGGCTGGCCTCGGAGTGACGGCGCTCTGCTTGTCTCCACCCACCACAGTGCTGTGCTTGTCTCCACCCTCCACGGCGCTCTGCTTGTCTCCACCCACCACAGTGTTGTGCTTGTCTCCACCCACCACAGTGCTGTGCTTGTCTCCACCCTCCACGGCGCTCTGCTTGTCTCCACCCTCCACGGTGCTCTGCTTGTCTCCACCCACCACAGTGCTGTGCTTGTCTCCACCCTCCACGGCGCTCTGCTTGTCTCCACCCACCACAGTGCTGTGCTTGTCTCCACCCTCCACGGCGCTGTTCTGGCTGACGGGGCTCACCTTGCCCCTCGGTGACGGAGCGCTTGTAGCAGGCGCGAGAGAGCCCGTTAGGACGGTGTTATCATCCGGCTCCGCAGCTTCGGCGCCGCCGGCCGCCAGCCTGCGGAGGCCCTCCCGGACGTGAGCGGTGAAGAGGCCGTAGATGAGGGGGTCCAGGCAGGCGTTGAGGAGGCCGAAGAGGAAGAGCATGTGTGAGAGCGCGTGGGAGACCCTCCCCTCCAGGTCCTCGGGGAAGAACCAGTACCACAGGCCCAGCAGGTAGTAGGGAGTCCAGCAGAGGATGAAGGAGGCCACGATCACCATGCTCATCTTCAGCGTCCTCATCCGGGCTCTGGGGATGTTGTTCCTGGAACGCCGCAGACACACTTGGTTGGAGGAGGCTGGGAGGAGAACGCAAAGAGAGAGAGAGAGAGAGAGAGAGAGAGGAAGCCTGTGGTCACGTAGGGAGGTTTTCACTGAAGGACAGGAAGAGTGTGAGCCCCAGAAGAGCCAGCAGCTGATCTGAGCCCGCCTGATGACCCTGGAGCAGTGCAGCAGCCTCTTGTTCAGGTTGGAGCGCCCACCTGCGTGCCCGCCTGCGTGCACGCCTGCGTGCACCCTCCTGTGGTGAAACTGAAAAGGGCAACAATCAGCCCAGCTGAACACTCGTTCTTACAGCCGTCGTTCTTCACTCGTCTGGAGATCTCCAAGAAGATGCGGGTGTAGCAGGTAACCATGACGACCAGCGGCAGCAGGAAGAGGCAGGAGAAGGTGAACATGTTGTAGGCTGTTTCATGCCAGCGAGTGGGGAAGCTCCCACGGGTGGTGCACTGGGTGAAGTCCTCAGGACGGCTGATGGTGACGCTGTGGAAGATGAAGATCTGCAGGAGGAAGCAGCACAAAGGTCACGTGAGCAGAAGGAAGGCGGAGCTCTGCGCTCTGAGCCTGCTGACCTGGGGGATGGCCAGCACCACGCTCATGAGCCACGCCACCGCCAGCATGACCTTGTTCCTGCGCCCGGCCTTGCTGATGGCCAGAGGGTGGAGGATGGCCGCCTGTCTGTCCAGGCTGATCACCACGGTGACGAAGGCGCAGGCGTACATGGCCTGCAGCTTGAGGAACATCAGCGCCCTGCAGGCCAGGTCCCCGGCCAGCCACTGCACCGTCGCGTTCCACACGCCGTCCACGGGCATCACGATGAAGGTCACCAGCAGGTCGGCGCTCGCCAGGTTCGCCATCAGCATCCTGATGTGGGACTTGCGCCTGGCGCCGCCCCGCGTGGCCCGCAGCACGGCCAGGTTGCAGAAGGCCGAGAGCACGCAGAGGGTCCAGGTGAGCGCCACCCTGACTCCGGCTGCAGCGCTGAAGGTGGGCAGCGGCGGGGCGCCGTCCGCCGCTGCCAGGTCGGACTGGGACCGGGACCGGGACCAGGAGTGGTTGTAGGTGGCGTTCAGCTGGCGGTGAAAGGTGAGGGCTGGCTGAGAGTCAGAGGACGTCCCACTCATCCTGCAGATGGACAGATGGACAGCAGAGAGGAGGACGCAGCGTCGGAAGCAAAGCTAACCTCCAAAGAAGGGTGGTGTGGAAGCCGAGCGGAGCCTGTGGGGGGAACGTCCAGGTTCCTGCTCTGTAAAACTGCAAAGACCAGGGCAGCAGCGTCCTGTGGGACCACCGGGCCCAAATAAAAGGAGAGAAGGACTTTGTCAGTGCTAGCCTAGACACACCAAAGAAGAGTAACTCATCAGCTAGTCACCCACTGGATGCTTGTTATTCGTTTAAAAACCCGCAACCTTTAGCAGTTTGGTTTTTTATATGTTTTCTAATTTTCTCACCAGGAGCTGTGAAAAGATCCATCAGAACCGACACACAGTTCACATTCTGCCATTTAACCGGCTGAAAGACAGTTGGAGGATAATGACTCTAAGACAAACAACCTGAATGGAAAACAGTCCGCCTGAAAGCGCGAGTCTAAAATGAAAGAACAGACGAGAGGAGATGCTGGCCGTCCTCCCTCCATCCATCCGTCTGACGCTTGTCCGAAGTTCTGGAGTCGTGCACGTTAGCGAGCGCGTTGGTGAGCGCCTCCACCGTCTTTATGCGCGCAGCTGCGACCAATCACAGGCTGCTCCATCAAGCGCCGGGCTGGGCTCAGCTCCTGAGCCGCTCTCCTCCCTCCGGAACAAACCCCAAGATTGTCGCTTCTACACGGACAAGACAAGAGACAAGAGCGCATCCAGGACACAAAGATGTCAGGACGCCTCAACGAGGCTGGCAGCCAGTCCACACGCACAACACTCCACAGCATTCCACCTGCGATTAGGACGAGGGAATCTGTTATTATCCCGCAATGGGGAAGAGTATGGAGGACTAAAAGTGCCAAAATTAAATAAATACATCTTTAAATCACTCATTAAATGTGTCATTAATTAATTGAAATTGGAAATAAATACAAAAATGTATGATTAAATGTGTCAAAAATTAACTACCAATTCATTTTAGGTAAAAAAAAAACAAAACATAATTATTTCCCTAATTAATTCATGGTGTTTCTAATGATTTCACTCACTAACTCAGTGGATCCGTCAACCTCGCCCGTCAAAGTGGGCGGATCCTAACACCTGATTGGTTACCCTGCACGTCAAGTCAAGGCTAATCGATTCCAGATGTTGAGTTTTACTTCATCTATATTTGTCGCAGCACGATGTGTTCAGGAAAGATGCGATTGACAGCTTTTATTCTAGTCGGACGTGTCGGCGTGTTTATTTAGGATACAGACACTGATTTACAAAACAGGAAGAGGACGCTGGTTGACGTCTTCTTCAATTAAATCTTCTTAAGGCTCTGCTGAGGCTCCTGTTGCTTTCACAGGATGTTTTCATCCCTCCACATGGATTAACGTCCTTCTCTACAGCTCAGGAAGATAACCAAGGCAGATCGAGCTGACCCAGAACACGACCCAAACTCAGAGGGCAGCTGGGTCGAGGCTTAAACTGGACATCCGGGATAAATCTGACCAAGAGTGTCTCCAGTCTCCTGGAACCTGACGCACACGTGTGCTCATCACCCTCCAACCGGACGCAGGAAAGTGTAGATTCCTTCTCTTCAGTGGAAACCTTCTGAGCCATACATGGAAAAGCTGGGTGTGTCTTCGTGTCCGAGGAAGGCTGCTTTCATTATTAAACAGAATTATTCTCAGAGTTCTTTCGGATGCAACAGAACCAGCCAACATCTCTGAGTAACGGTGACGTGGACATGGAGCTCAGCTAGCTTCAGTACTGATGGACCGACGTTCTGTCAGGCTGCAGCCCTGACGCCACGTCGCTAACATCTGGATGTGACCACTGCTGATCAGTAGAGGGAACCTCGGCCTCTGGGCTGGTGGAGCTCAGGAGCGTCGGTGCCTCTGGGCTGGTGGAGCTCAGGAGCGTCGGTGCCTCTGGGCTGGTGGAGCAGAGCTGGAGCTCAGGGGCATTAATGCTGCTGACCAGTGTGTGGATCATCCTGCCACATGACACCTGAAGCCTGCAGGGCTGGGGCAGAGGGCTCAGGTTGATGGTTGAAAGCCCACTGCCTCAGTCTCCAGGTGAGTCATGTTTATTCCTGTTGATCCATCAAAAGCCTGATTTTTGTTTAATAACTAGAATTCGGTGTATGATCGGTGCACATTATGTGTCATTTATTCGTGTTTAGAGGTCAAAGGTCATGATGCTTCAGATTTAATTGTATATTTAATTGCCTACCTAAGCTAAGGATGAGTGCTGTCGACTCAGGTCCTGTCTAACCAGACTAGACAGAACAATTATTGACAAACAAAACAAATTCTGGAATAAGACTGCAAATAAGAATGAATCTGGGTCATTTGTTCGCCACTGCCCACAAGGCAGAATCGCCGCAAGGCCACTCCAGTATTTCAACTCCAGACCTGGAGACTGGACAGACGCAATGGGCGTGATTGACCACTAGAAGGCAGTGTTCCACCAACCCGCGACACAAAACCAAAGAAGAACAAACGAGCATCACGAGCCAATACAGGAAGTAGCAGCTGAGGAAAAAGACCCGAAACCTGCGGACCGGTCGGGTTCTGCTGCTCAGGAGCCCACGGATGTTGTTGACCAGAACCTACAACAAGCAAGTGTTACCGGCATGGACACAGCTGTCACAACCGTCGTTTTTACGGTCATTGTCTTGGCCTCGCAGGTAAGATAATGGACGCTAATAACAGAAAGAGAAACTGAAAAGCGCGAGCTGGAGAGTCCGCCAGCTCGTGGGCGACTGTTCTCCCGCTGCCAGTAGCGCTAAACTAGCTTTAGCTATGCTAGTTTACGGCAAATACCGCAAAAAAAAAACTCGCCTTAAGTGACGCCTGTCTGTCTGTCTGCCAGGCAGCCAGCCAGCCAGCCAGCCAGCCAGTCAGTCAGGTAATAAGGAAATGTGACTACATTCCCTGACGCCTTGTGTGACGTAACCACCGTTCTGTGATTAATAAAAGTGGTTCGTGGTAATAATGTTGCCATTTGGAACAAGAAAAACTGTTCCACAAGGAAAAACTTTTTAATTACAACTGATATTTGTTGAGAAATCAAACAACTGCCTTAGGTAAATCACGTCATTCATTAGAAACAGGTTTGTACACTGGTGACGTTAACATTTTTTACACATTCAGCCAATAATCCTCAGCTTTCTCCGTGTCCATTCACCAGGTAAACGTGCCCTTTAGATTCAAGTTTTCAAGAGAGATCTGGGCAACAAGGCATCATAAAGTGTAGTTACAACATTTACATATTCCAGCGCCGATCGTCAATTACAAAGTTGAGAAGAGAGCAGACCTTCCCAAAAGGTTTCAAAACCTCCGTAATACAAGGTTACGTTACAGTAGGTTGCATTATAATCAAAGCCATTTATGATCAAAGCTACCTGTGATCTTTGGAAGATCAAAGGTCAAAGCCCCTCTGGAATCTGGATTGTCACCAAAAACACAACCGCCAAGAAAACATGTTGATTAATTTAGTGTTTTGCCGTATGTCAGACGCTATAAATGGTGATGATCCCAGCTGTTGATCAGTGGTTCACAGCCATTTCTCTTAGACCTTTGACACTTTGTGTGTGTGTGTGTGTGTGAGAGAGACACACCTCTGCTCAGCTGTAATTACATCCAGCCAAAGTCATCTGCGTGTTTTCACTTTTGGTTCTTACTGAAAGAGTCAGATGTTGGAAAAATGAAATGCTTAATGCTTTTACCATGTAAAAGGATCCCGCAGAACGAAGACAGGGCCACAGCTGTGGTTCAGGCCGAGCTCTCTGCTCAAAACATCCACCATGAACCGATACAGACGAGCACAGGAAGTCTGGAATGTTGAATTGTGGTCATTTCAAGGTGTACTTTCTTGCATCTGCTTGTTTTGGGAAAAGCGAGGTTCCCCCTTAGACTCGGAGAAAAAGCTCAGCGCTGGCTGCGCTCAGACTGTGCTGTTGTGTCTCGTCCTCTTGCTGCTTTGTAATCGGATGCATCCTGAGTACCACTGTTAGTGAAGACGTTCAGCCGACGACAGACTGATGCTTCTTTGCCAGCAGATAAACTGTCAAGAGGGAATCTGGCACGTTTCCAACGGAGCGGCTGAAAAGGAGTACTGCCTTGTTTACAACCAGTCCTGGACGCCCCTGCCACCCAGCGCCGATGCTGCTGTAAGCTTTCCCTTCTCCTGTGGGCCCTCTTCTGTAATCGTGGCCCTTCACCACATGGTTGCTGTGGTGATTATAATACGCCTCCTGTAATAATCCTGTATAATCCACCTTTTTCTGCTTCTCCTCTTCCTGTGCTGCTTTGATCTGCGTTTCCAGCTGCCGTATCCGCTGGTGAATTTCACCTCCACCTCGCTGTGCGATGCCACCGGGGTCCAACCAGATGTGGTGAAAGGGAAAGCGCTGGTGGTGATGAGGGGCGTCTGTGACTTTAGCCAGAAAGCTCTGCTCGCCCAGAGCCTCGGAGCCACTCTGCTGCTGCTCGCCAGCAACACCACACTGGTAGGACAGGATTCCTTTAAAGTACAGACAAACTGTTAGTACATAACAGCAACACAACATAACAGCACACGCCTCCAGTTGACCTCCGACCTTTACTCCAGACCTGATCAGACTGGATTTGTTGTGTTCCTCAGATCACCCCATCGGCCAATAACTCTGAATATTCCAAGGTCCACATCCCTCTGGCTCTCCTGAGGTACAGGGACTTCCTGGATGCCCAGCAGGTCAGTGGGTCATTAAGAGCAGAATGTGGGCCTACCAGAGACCTGGGATCACGTCAGTCCACCCATGCTGGACTGCTGCGTCTGTCCTCAGGTGTTTGGGGAAAGCATGCAGGTGAAGCTTTACGCTCCCCCGCAGTCCAAGATGGATCCCAGCATCGCCGTCATGCTGTTGATTGGGGTTGTCACGGTTACCTTAGGTGGATGGTGGAGCGGAGCGTGCGAGAGGTGAGATGGTGCTGCTCACAGGAGAAGTCAAGGAAGCGCTAAAGGAGGTCATTGTTTGGTTCCAGCTTCACTGTCTGTCTGTCCCAGGGATCGACTGGAAAGTGTCCCAGACAGAGGAGGAGAGAGCAAAGCAGAGAGCGGCGAGCTCTTCCTCTACTCTCCTCTCAAGGTGGTCGTCTTTGTGGCCCTGATGTCCGGGATGCTGCTGCTCATGTACTTTTTCTACAACATCCTGGGTAGGCAGAGCTGCGGAACAGCACTGGTGAAGTGAGGCTGGAGAGCTTTTTTCTGATTGCTGCTCCTCTTTCTTCACCCAGTTTATGTCATTATCGGAATCTTCTGCCTGGCGTCTGCCTCTGCCTTGTTCAGCTGTCTGGATGCCCTGATGGAGCTCACTGGCTGTGGCCCTGTGAGGTATGAGGATCATGATCAGTGTTTGAGTCAGAAGCTGCTGAGCAGAGCCTCCTACAGCTGCAAGCGTTTGCTTCCTTCCTGCCTTTGCAGCTTCTCCATCAGAAGCTGGAAGCTGTCCGTGCGCTCTCTGGTGCTGGCTGCCGTGTGCATCGCTGTTGCTGTGGTCTGGGGAGTCTACAGGAATGAAGACAGGTACGTTTGGAGAGAAGATCACTGTCGTTTCCTCGCCGGAACCCAACAGCACCAACAGCCTTTCTGATGTCGCTTTGGTCTCCACGGTAATAGCGTTATCACGCAGTGTTTGTGGTCACGTGTCTCAGTATGCTGAGTTCTAGTTTGAGGACTTTAACCACAAGCTGACTCGGCTGAAGAACATAAACCAGAGTTTTGAATCAATTAAATCTGGGCCTGTTCAGAATCCTCGTTTGCTAGCTGGCGCTGCTGTCTGCTGACCTCTAAAAGGAGCCAAGGAGCTAATGCTTGATCCATATTTGTGACTCAGGTCTGCACAGACAGGTAAAATACAGCCAGCAAGGGAGCAGGAAGCTCCAGGCTGACTACCGCTGAGAGCCTCAGGTCAGCCGAATCACTCCAAGAATTAGCTGAGCAGCAGATTAGGAAGCTGCAGCAGCCAGTCTGTCCTGAGAGCAGAACGCTGCAGATGCCCTCACACACACCTGGTGCAGATGCCCTCACACACACCTGGTGCAGATGCCCTCACACACACCTGGTTCACATGCCCTCACACACACCTGGTGCAGATGCCCTCACACACACCTGGTGCAGATGCCCTCACACACACCTTCTCTCTCTCTGTCAGATGGATCTGGATCTTACAGGACCTTCTTGGAATTGCATTCTGCCTTAACTTCATGAAGACCATCTCACTGTCCAACTTCAAGGTACGCGTGTGACGTCTGCTCCCTCCTCTGCTGGCAGACATCACTTGTTCCACTATGTTCGTGATTGCATATCTTTGAAGGCAGAACGTGCTGTTTTCCTTGGAACAACGAGCATCTGATCAGCAGTGCAGTGGTTGTGTTGAGCTGGGCTCTGATGTCTTGCAGATCTGTGTGATTTTGCTGAGCCTCCTGCTTGTTTACGACGTCTTCTTTGTTTTCATCACACCATTCTTCACCAAGGTACGTCCACTGCTGAGCTGGCTGGCTTTTGGCTGGCTGATTTCTGCACCGCTCACAGCTTTAGTGTGGTCGTTTCAAATGTTTTCTTGTCATTTTCTGTTGTGCCCGTGCGGAGAAGTGAAACGTTTGCCTACACAGACACGTGAACCAGTGTTGGACAGCCACATTAAAGAGCTCTTTCTCTGTTGACAGAACGGAGTTAGCATTATGGTGCAGGTTGCACTTGGCCCCGATGCTGCAGGAGAGAGGGTAAGAGCCGGAATCCTTGTCAGTAGTGAGCAGACACGGACTGCATGCACGTGTGTACAGATATTTTACACCTTTTGAGATTGGTCGCCATATTGCTACTCATGTTTAGATCACCAACGAATTAGTTTTAGACAGAACAAAGATTCAGAGTCTGGAGTGTCTCACTCTGAGGTTTGGTCTGGCGTTTTTAACCACCTGACTAATGTGCACGTTATGGATGGAACAAAGCTGGATTAACTAACGGACTGGGCTTGTGTGGGCTCTGTCTTAGACACAAGGTAACATGGTGGAGGTCCCCGCTGAGCCCCAGACTCCCACTGAGAAAGTAAGCTTCCATTTGTTGCTCATCCATTCATCCTTGTCTCAGGTTACTGTGCATTTTTAGACCAGCAGATTCTGACAAGTTCACAAGAAGCACAAATGAAAGGCACTTGGTGAATTCCAGTTTTCAACTAATATGTAAAGGTCTTTCCGTGTCTGTTCTTATGTTCCTGTTTCTGCCCACAGTCCAGAAACACACACATTAGCTTGATCCAAGCCTCTAAATGCTCCCCGTGTGTGTGCGTGTGTCCGTGTGTGTGTCCTGTCCCTGCCTCTCAGCGGTGGCTGCTGGGATAGACAGCAGTGCTCTAAAGCTGCAGAACCCGAGCCAGGAGGCCAGCAGCAGTCCCCTCAGGTCACCTAAAGCCACAGCTGTGTTCCTCACAGCCAGCGTGACTGCTAGTGGATGTGGAAGTCCCAGGCCTCAGTGCATTACTCTGGCAGGTTGAGGTCCTCCTTGCTTGTAGTACCAGTGCCAGGTTTGTCAGAGCCTGATCCTGCAGCAGAGCTCCAGGTCTGGATTCCAAGCCCAGAACGAACTGACCCGTGTGCTGGAGCAAGTTGTTACCTTTTGTTTGACAGAATGAAAACAGATAACAGGTCAAAGTCAGTGAGATTCAGACGGTAAACATGAGGGCAAGTGTTCTGTGTCTGAGAGTATCTGAGTCCTTGTTTCCTCTTCTGGATGTAGCTCTCATCAGTGTGTCCACACACACACACACACACACACACACACACACACACAGCGTCAGCAGGCAGTCACGCCCAGCTCTGTTTCCTCAGCTGCCGATGGTGATGCGTGTGCCGCGCTTCTCAGCCTGGGCTCTCAACATGTGCGGGATGCAGTTTTCCATCCTGGGCTTTGGAGATATCATCGTTCCAGGTGAGAGTCCAGGTGTCAGCTGGATTCTACTGTAGCTAAAAGAGCAGCATCAGCTTGTCCTAATCAGCAGTGCTTTCCAAACGTGCTGAAGTTGTTTGTGTCCTCTGTGGGTGCTCCAGGCCTGCTGGTGGCCTACTGCAGTAGATTTGACGTCCGCGTCAACAGCAGGAACAAGGTCTACTTCATCAGCTGCTGCACAGGTACACGGCTGCTCACCTGTGGCTTCCGTCTTCATCATCTGACATTAACCTTTACTGGTTTCTCTCCCCCTGCGTTTGCTGTAGCTTACCTGCTGGGACTGGTCCTGACCTTTGCTGTGATGCTGCTGTCTGGGATGGGCCAGCCTGCCTTGCTCTACCTGGTGCCCTTCACCCTGCTCACTGCCGCGGCGGTGGCTGGGTACAGGAAAGAGATGAGGCACTTCTGGACAGGAAGCACCTACGAGGTGAGAGCCTCCAGGCCTCTGCAGTCAGGCTGTTAAACAGGTCTGGCTTTTGCAGGCACGCCGTTTTGCTGTCTCCTTCACACATCCCACAGTTCCCGAGCTGCAAGCTCACAGCTAATAACAACCTACAGCATAAAAAAAGCTTGGATAATAATGACTAAGCTGCCCCTGCATAACCTGAAGCTGGCCCTAAACTGGAGTTATTCCAGTGCAGTTCAGACCTTTAATGAAGAAAGTGTGACTACGTGAAGGGACCTGAGTCGGTCATCAGTTCCAGCCCATATTTTCATCCTGACCTTCTAGCTGTCCATTGCTCAGTATGTTTGTGTGTACATAAGAGACAAGCGTGTAGGGAGGAGCTCATTCTGACCTGGCTTCATTTCCACCAGGTCTTGGAATCCTGCAGGGAACCTTTGCTGCCAGGTGTGATTCTCGCCATTGCAGAGCTTCCCGCTGCGCCTGTTGCCGTTGTTGCTTACTGCAGTGCCTTGTCCTTTTCCCCATATTTGCTGGTAGACTTCCAGGGTCAGAGTGATATTCAGAGACACACTGGCATGTAGAGACACGGACCTTGAAAAACTAAACACACACACATTCATGAGTGTGAACTGTTCCCTGGAGCACAGTTCCGAGTGCGGTGGTCTGCTCTAACTGACCACTAGGGGTCTCTGGTTGACCACAATCACGCCTCTAAGGTGACTAGAAGATCTCCAGCTCAAGTGCTCTAGTTACCACCACGGCCCTGGAACAGTAATTATAATAACCCCATCTCTTTATTTCTACAGTCTTTGCCTGCACTCATGCATCTCTTCCAACATTGGAAAGCTAATCATTGAACTCCACCAGTCGACAGCATACTTGCGCGTCTCGCTGCATGTTGGTGCTTGCAGTTTTTACCTTTGACAGCCGTGGCAAACATTTTCTAATCGCTGATATAAATGGCAGCACGTCTCTGTCATGTGTTTTAAATGTTATCCCGGCTATTCCGAGAACTAGAATGACTAACTGGCTGTTTTCCTTTGTCCTTTTAGAGGGAAGAACTGACTGCTCCGTAGAAGGACATAAATGCTGACGTAGTGTTGATCAGACAAAACTGCTGAATGCTTAACTTTCTAATTGTACATCTGCAGCGCAAGGGAAAACATGGTTTCGATCACCTATGGTAAAAATAAACTTGATTTTGGCTTGCTGTGGATAATGGCCATTGGCAAATTAAAAGGCTGATGAGTATTGTGTATTTGAAACAGATTTTTTTAAGTGATCACGAGGCTCCTCAGTGCCTAAAAGATTCATGTTTCTATTGAAAAAATACTCAACTAGCTGCCTTGTCGATGATTGCATACAGCAGGGACGCACTTTATACTTTTCAGCTTGCCGGATGCAGCAGGGGTGGGGCTGGGACGATGGTTTTAATTCCTTCTAGTCAATATTAATACATTTTATAACTGTTCTGGGTCTTTTTGCCTAAGTTGTTTGTACGATGTGTTTTCTTTCATGCCTTACATTAAACCGAGTTCAAACGAACGCTACTGCGTGCGTCTTTCTTGGCTTGTTGAGGCGGCGTGGCTGAGACAAGGAGCTTGCTGAGGATGAGGTCCTTCCACGTCCCCCAGACTCTTCTGCTGTTGCATGCTGGGGCAGCAGTTTGAAGGTGGCAGACACAGACTCGTCTAGATCCGCAAGGTCACCGTCGATGGTATACCACAGGTGGAACCCATACTGTATGTGGGGGAACGAGCAGCTCTCCCAGGCCTTCTCGTTAAATTATAGACCCGTTCCAAATTGTGACTGACTGAAAATATTCTAAAAGTTAAAATAACCGAGTAAACCAATCAAAAGGTGTTCTGATCAAATGACAACTGTTAGGGTTGGATAAGAAAGGGTTATTTGATCCTTTTATACGCACAATAAATTGTCTGTTATGCTAATTAAACTCGTAGTCTCAGGATGGACAAGTTTAATTAACCTAGTTGGGGCTCCAAGTGACCGGAACTGATGCGTTTACTCGCCACTTGCGACTGAGGAAGTCAAACAAAGCGCACGTGTGGCCGCTGGCCCCGCCCACACACGTGACAGTGGGCGGGGCTGGATGACTCGGCCGGCTCGTCACGCAGCGTCAGTTCGGAGTCGCACAATTATGAAAAAGCAACCTTCCGCTGGAGCTGCAGCCGACGCCGATCTCTCCTACGTCCAACGGGCTTTCCTTCCAGGGCTAACCGGGAGCAGCACCGATAGATGGCTAAAGGCCACGCCGCATCTCTTCCTGAGTCTCAACGGTGAAGAGAATGGTAGGGACCACTCAGCCGCGCTGCTCTGGCTTTTATGCTCTTGTCAAGTTGGCGCTGAGGGTCGTCGTGACTGGTCCTTTGACTGGCAGGTCCTCCGTACCTCTGCATGTCAGGGACCCAGCCGACACCACGGCGGCTTTGTGGTGCTTTCTGACACTCTGGCTGTACTCCCGAATAATGTTTATACTGACCTGATTAATGAAGCGTTTCGCTGAGTGAAAAAGTTCCTGAAATGACGCTGGGACGCAGCGTTAGCTGCTAAGTAGCTAGCTCGCTAGGCTAAATGCTAGACACTCCTGTGAGCTAACTAGCTTCAACAGCTGCTGCGGCTGATGTTAGCAGCCACACGCTGGGCACACCTCGGTGAGCCAGGTCACGTTCCAAATGCTTGCAGGAGCACCACGGTAGACCTTCAACTCTAAGCACCCTCACTCAGGCTGCGGAATCTGTGGCTATTTTGACCAAGTAGTCGGTCGACGTCTGCAGGTAGACGACGGCAGCGGTCCGTGACAGGCAGACACGTCGATCACGGGCCAGTTTAAAACCACCAGGATGGCTGTGAAATCCAATCAAAATACCAGCCCTAATGAGCCAATCAAAATACAAGCCCTCGTGATCAAAAGGATCAAAGAGGTTTTGACGCTGACCTTTTAAGCATAATCAAGCTTTGATGATAGGGGCACCGTACTGTTACATGGAATTTCAGCTACCCAAGACTACTGGTGTCGATCACCTTCAACCAGTCAGCAACTTTACAGAAATACAAGACTAGACAACAGAATTCTTCTCTATTAATATGTCCGGACCACCACCCCGTCCTGAATCCAGCTAATCTGGCGAATCGGGGCCTTCCAGTCCCTGTCCAACACTTGGTCCTTGGAGCGTTTCAGTCTCTACCTAACCATGAGACTGCACACAAGGCGCTCACACACAGGTTTCCATGGAGCTTCCATTTGTTGACGTTCCGCAGAAACAGGTAAATGCCACCAGCAGACTGGTTAATCAGTGTTCGGCTGTTCTAGAAAATCTCTTCTCTCTTCTTATCCTCAAATATGCAGCAAACCTGCGTATATGTTGAGCCGTATTGTCCTCTAGTGGCGGTGGGTCAGTGCCCGTCTTCGGCCCAGTGCAGAGCTCAGTGGTTTCCCCCAGTTCTGACTGGGACTGGTCACATGCAGCAGCTCAACGGTGCACGAGGACACTCCTGGGCTGCTGCCCACAGGAAGTGACATCAACATTTGGATGGCGGAGCGTTTGCTCATCTGACGGTTGCTCTTACCTGAGGTCCGGAACCGACTGGAATACTGCACACACCCTGAGTGAGTGTGTGTGTGTGAGCCTGGAGCTGTGGCGCACACACACACCCTGAGGGTGTGCTTTCGGCTGTGACGTGCATTAATTTTTGTTTCCTCCATTTGCATCACTCTCGAGCGGACCTGGAGGTGACTAACAACGCGCTCTAGCTGTCCCAAACTGGCTTTTCAGGAAAAACGGTCCTGTTTCTGGATGTTTGGAGGCAAATCCTGCCCCCTTACACATACTGGGCATGCACCAGTTGGGTGGATGAGGATGCTTTTCATTCAGACCGGATTAGTGTAGCGTGTTTGATGAGCACGTGATGCAGCCAGTCATTGGGCTGGGCCGTCATGCACCGTTAGCACCGTTAGCATCAGGAGAGCAGGAGACTGGCCATCACGTGTGTGTGGTTGATCACATGGTTGCCAGCAGGGCATCGTGTGTAGAGCCGCGTCTGGAGGGGGCATGTGTGCTGGGGAGCTGTCACGCAGGTCACATGACGGCAGAGACTGGGGCTTCTCAGATGAACTCCCAGCCTTTGGGGAGTGTTCTGTTTTGTGTTTGCAGGTGACAACAGCTGACTGGGAAAGATAGGACAAGATTAATCCCACCTGGTGGAGGCGTGGCCTAGCCTGGTGGAGGCGTGGTCTCTCTCTGAGGGCATGGAGCTTGTGTGATTTGGACTGTGTAAATAAAGATCTTCTGTGAACATTTGCTAATTGCGCGGCTCTGTTAAGATCCTGAAAGGAGCCGGGTCCCAACAAGGCTGTGATGGTTCCTAACTGAGGCTAGCCTGCTAGTGAAGGCAGAGCACCTTCAGCTTCCCAGGAAAGCCTCTGCTGATGGCGTTGGTGCTGAGGAGATGCTGACAGGTGGCTGGTGGCCCAGGTGGCTGGTGGCCCAGGTGGACCTCCGTGTCTGCTGACTGTGGAGGAGCAGGCCCGGAGCTGAGAGGCTGCTCTTCTAGCTAGGCCACACATTCCTCAGGTATTAGCAGCAGAGCTGCCAGTCAGAGCAGTCTGCTGTCATCCTCATATGTGACCTCTGCTTCCTCCTGTGACCTTCAGGAGCTGCAGCTCAGAAGCTTATTCTGACCATGCTTTCAGATCTTTTTGTGTTCCTTTTTGACTCGTGCACCTAAACAAGTGAAATAACACAGTGCTGCACCGTTTGAGCTAATTGAAATGGGCAAAAACCGCAGACAGTAATTACACTGCGTAATTACCCAGTAATTACACTCTAGAGCGTTGTTGTTGTTGTTGTTGTTGTTTTTCAGCAGCAAGAAAATGAATATATGTTAGCCGGCGCTCTGAAGTCACGTGTAGGCCATGAGGAAATGAGAGCGCAGGCTCTGCTGACTGGTGAGCAGGACGACGCCAGGTGAGACTGGTCCCGCTGGCAGGCCCGAGGTCATCAGAGGTCACCGGAAGGAGAACAGACAAGAAGCACGTCTGCTCTTTGAGCCAGCCAGCGCTGCTGGGACCAGTATGGATCTCTCCCTGGCTGGAGCGGTTCAGTTAGGACCCTGCTGACGTCTCCAGTAGGTCCAGAATGCAGCAGCGCCTCTTCTGATGGGAACCAGTGCCGTCCTGGCTGCCCGAGCCCTTTACCCTTCTTGTTTAGGTTCTTTGATTGTTTCCAGGCCTTAAACGGTCTGGCCCCACCTGCTTCACCCCTACGCTCCTGCTCGGGGCCTCCGGTCAGCTGACCTGCTGCTCCTGGGTACCGCGGTCCAGGCGGAAGCTCAGAGCAGATGGAGCTCTGAGGAATGTGGGCTCTTCAGGCCCGTCTCAGAACCCACTTTCAGTCCTTGGCCTTTGACCCAGCTTGCGACCATATTTGTTTATGCTTTTATTGTTTTACTGTTGCTTTTATGTTTTTATGCTGTTATGTGCAGCACTTTGTGCCGTGTGGTTGGATTGAAAGTGCTTTATAAAGTTGAGTTGGTGAAGACGGCAGGAAGGAAGAGCTCCGCTGGAACACTTCAGTGTGGAAAGTGTGTGTGTGTTGGCAGGGCCTTCTGAGTGATCCTACCCTGTCAGGGGCCACGGTTGCAGCTTAGCGGGGCCGTGTCACATGGACGTGACGCCAGTGTTTCAGCTCCACTTGTGCCTTTGATGAGCTGCTTGCTTTGATCCCTGCTGGTGCTGCAGCAGAAGGAAGTGTGTGTTGCTGCTGTCCAGCTGCTCACCCAGCAGACCCTGGCCTCTGACCCAGCATGAAGGCTGTTTCCTACCTCTTGATTAGATGCCTGTTGGATTTCTGTTAGAAGAAGTCCATTTATTCTGTTAGCCTGACTCAAGCCAGACTAAAGTAAACAGCCGTTCCCGTCAGACTCACACACCCACACTAGGTGTTTAAACACGTCTGCACCTGAAACCTGGCTCATCCAAGGTTGTGGAGGAGCTGCATCTGCGCCACTGGGACAGCTAGCACTTAGCTGCTAGCCACCTAGCTAGCACTTAGCTGCTAGCCACCTAGCTAGCACTTAGCTGCTAGCCTGGCAGCGTTAAAGAGGGCGTATGAGCAGCCAGCCCTCCAGCTCTCCGGCCCTCCAGCTCAGCCTCCTCAGCGCCCACAGGTTCTGGATCACTGCCACCCCAGCAGAGCTCGCTGCGTGACTCCAGAGGACAGAGGTGTTTGAAATGGCTTTAATTCTGTGCTTACTCACTTCCTGGCGGAAGTCTGGCTGCCATGTTTGAGCATTAGATAAGAGGCTGGAGAGCCCACACCTTCCACCTTTGGGCTCTGAGTGGAACTTAGCGTTTGAGAGCAGCAGATCAGCTGATGCTTCTGCCGTCTGAGCAGGAATCCTCCAGGCTGTGCAGCTCAGCTGTGCAGTGTTTCAGCTGAATTCCAGTGAAGCGTCTGTTACAGCGGAGCGTGTCTGGAGGCGCTCACACTAAACAAGGCTGCAGAATGAAGGCTAACATGCTAGCATGCTGTTGATCAGGGAAAATCTCCTCACTTCCATTCAGGAGCAGCAGAAATATGGTTCAAAATCCGCAACCACATCCAGGCAGCGAAGGCTTTAAGGCCAGTTTTCTGGGGACCACTTCTACTGATCACCTGGAAGTAAATCCACCTTTTCGGGGCTTTTGTTGCTGATTTACAGTGTTTGCTAGCTGTCCTTGGTGCTGCTGTCAGGAGGAGAAAGTGTAATGAGCAGTTTGGCTGTCGTTGGGAGGCTTGGTGTGTGTGTGTGTGTGTGTGTGTGTGTGTGTGTGTGTGTGTGTGTG
>JABWDL010000039.1:0-76094 GCA_015343265.1 Pao palembangensis | reverse complement strand
TGATGAAAAAATACTGCTGCTGTAATAACAGCCAGACAGGCACCGCCGACTGAGAACACAGCTAGGATGATTCCTAGAACCTCATTAAAGGAAAGAAACTCCACAGGTTTGGGAAAACATGCATTTCTCTCTGGGTTAGGCCAGAACCCATCACTGCAAGATTCACAGTCTGAAGAATCTGTTGACATAAATGAAAAGAAAAAAAAACAGCTTTTATCAGCTGCATGATTTATAGTGTAAAAATTGTTTTCAGGTAAATTACCTGTAACGTTGCTAATCTCTCCCTCTGGACATTGTGCACAGTCATAACAGCAGATGGGTTTTCCTTTCTGCAGCACCTTACGGGTTCCTGGAGAACAACTGTCACTGCACACTGACAAAGGAACCTGAGACACGGCTAAAATTAAATTAAGTTCAAGATCTATGGAACACGAGATAGCTTTACGTTTGTTTAGGTCAAAATCCTTGATGATTCCAGGAGCAAAAAATCACCATGTGTGCAGTTCTTCCTTCACTGCAGGGTGACGTTCAATATCAAATGTTTTGTAGTGATGAATATTGTACAAACTCCTTCTTTAAAGGCTTAATCTCTACAGAACAAATTGTCATTTTTGAAAAATATATACATATTTAATAAAAATGACTAAAGTTTCATTGCTGTGGGTACTTTCATATTTCGCCAGTTCACATCTAACATTTTACAACACTGTTTTCCCCATACCTGCGTTCTGCCATCCACCCAGGAAATGTCCCCGTAGATACAGAACTGTTGGCCTTCTGGTTGTGAGGCATCGTAGTATCCTACTGGCACAACATCGATGCTTCCACTCTCCCTTTTTTTCCAGTTTACCAGCTCATATGAGGCCACAGGATCCCCGTTGGCATCAAATGACACAGTGTAACCATTTTGGGAAAAATTTACTGTCTTCAGCTCAGCGAGAACCTGAAGTAAATCCAGGAAGGGGTCAGAGAAAAAACGACAGGTGACATACTTCTGACAAAACACTGTTGTAGCTACAAAGCTGATTATTTTGGTTTGACCTGTTTGGGGTTTATCCTGGTGAATTTGTCACACTGAGTTGTAGAATTTGTGCCCTGACACACTACATTATGAATGGCATGAGCTATTGCATAAACAGCCTTGTACACCATGTTGGTAATGCGAAGCTCAGACGTGTCGGTGTACGGACTCTGGAGAGTCGTTATGTCTTCAGATCCATCACACACACGCTCACCTGCAGCAGCATCTGACAAAACAGAAGATCTGTTAAAAGCTTTTATTTTATATTTACATACAAATGTTCAAGTTAATTTAAAAAAAAAAGGCTATAATTTTTATCACCTTTTCCCAACCTGCATTTGAATGAATTCTCCCAGAACTCAGTGAGCACAGGAGAGGAAGCAGCTTTAGAGGGAGAGAGATCCAGCAGGAACTCTCTCAGGCCTGGGATGACAGATCTCTGAATGGCAAATCCAATAGTTCCAGCACAAAAGCTAAACCTCATCATGTCTGGGTCAGTTACCCAGGCTTCACTGCCTATCCACTGACGAGGTGGTGAGGGTTCACGAGACAGCTCCTCCAGGAGGATCCCCATTTCTGTACGTGCTGTAAATGCTACAACCACCACAGCTGTTGACCTGGACAGTTATCACAAACCTAATATGGTGCATCATTTCAAACAAGAAGAATTTCCATAATTAATCACAAAACTATAAAAGAGCTGTAAACCTGCGGATGACATCAGCCACTCTCTTGATCCTGCTGTGGGGGTGAGTGCGATAAAAGGATTCCAAGTACTCCACACAGATGCCCTCCTTCTGAGCTGCATGAAGAAAAGCTGCCATGCCGTTATTGCCATAATCTGAATCTGAGCACACAGCACCTATCCAAGTCCAGCCAAAGTGTTTGATCAGTTTGGCCAAAGCGGCGGCCTGGAACTGGTCACTGGGAATCGTTCTGAAGAAACTCGGGTACATCTGTTTATCAGACAGGCACGCACAAGTGGCAAAGTGGCTCACCTAAAGCACAACATTGTGTCATTACAGCAAAGGTTAACATAATTTTTGTCTTTATAGTTTGATAAAAGTTTCAAATATTCACTAGAGGAATGTTGAAGGAGCTGATGACGTGAGATATGCTGATGATTTGAGTGGAGCCAGATTCGCCAACGACAGCCATCACCATACCAGACTGTGAACAGTTGTCACCAGTGTCAAACACGGGGTCCAGACCGTTTAACAGCTGGAAGGCCACATGTAATGCACTGGGCACGGCTGCACATGAGTCGTGGATCTGATAACCAAGCCTGATTCCCGGAAGCAGCTCTGTGCTGTTGTTGATCTCCTCGATGGCAAAGACCATTGCCCGTGAATATTGAAGTTCAGCAGGGAGAATCCTGAAGATAGACATAATGATCATACTTAGAAATATTAAAGCCAGGGAGGTGTACAATGTTGCCAAAGGATTTAACTTTACAAGTAAGTATTATCTAAAAAGTTAAAAATCTGTGACTCATATGTAAATGAACACTCTAATCTAAACAAGTCTATCCCACAGTTTAACATCTCCTCCTCACCTCACACTGCAGCGAAATGGCTCAGGCACGGTGGTGTAGTTGTGCATCGTCACTTTGTAATGATGGAAGGAGAAAAGCCCCCCAATCACAAAGTCTCCATCCATTGAGAACGCAGGTAGACGAGCAGAAACCTGCAGCTGACATTTCACAGATGGAGCCGCAGCACCGCTTCTGTCCTCCCTCAGTCCAGCCTGTTGTTCCAGCCTGTTCCCAGAAGCCTTCAGATCAGCAGCTGAGTTTAAATCACACAGAGAAATAAGACCAAGAAAGAGAGCAGAGATCTCCATTCTTAATGTTTGGGCAGTCTGTGTCCATGAATGTCTGATCATGGCTTTTTATACTGCTGTTTGAAGCTTCCCCTTACGTCATTTTACATCAGACTTTGATACAGTCAGAGTGGATAAACTGACCTCACGATCTTTTAACTTGCTTTTTTCTGCATAGTGAGACTGCACATGTAAATTTGACATGGTAAAAACACGTTTTTAATTAATTTTTGCTTGCTTTTTTTTTTTTTTTTTTACTTTAGTCATTTATCACTTTTGTTGCACAGGAAGACACTTGAAAATACTGAGCCAAAATGAAAATGAGTTTATTCAACTATTAAAATGTCACACAGACAAAACATTTGTTTCGTACAGTTTTCTGAGTCTGTTTGTCACCCGCTGTATCAATTTCCAAAGCTGCCACCGAAACTGTACGACTCCCACCTGCTGGACGTTGCAGCCAAACACAAGTGACGCCGAACTAGAGGTGACGAATACGATCTGATTACAGTGTTGTACGTACGCATTGTCAATTACTAATCAATAGAATGCTGTAATATTAATGATTTATGTTTATTAAAATTTACTACAAATTTACATGCAGTAGTTATAACTTAAATATCATCATGTACTCATGTCTTGTCTTGTTCCTACCAGTTACTGCTAGGTGCAATATTTTACCTCCAGTCCAAGGTTTGTCTGTTTTAGTGCCTTTAGGCTTTGTTGCAGAAGATTTGTGCTTTGCTACATAGGGCAAAGCTACATGAGGCCTCACTGGCATTCTAAAGACCTGTCTGCATGTTGTGATGGGTTTCCAGGCATTAGTAATAGGTAAGATAAGATGTTCTGCAGTCTGTGCACAAAATAATCTAACTTAAAACTAAAATAAAATTTACAATCAGACAGGTTTTGAGTGCTGATTTTCAATTTTCCAGCAGGAGCAAAAGCAACAGACCAAACCAAAATCCCTTTTCAGTTTAGATTTAATAATGTGCATCCCAGGTCAGATGAGTCTGGATCATAAAGATAACATGTATAATGTGGAAAGATGCCTGGCCTCATAGGTCCCTGAGGCCCTGAGGGGTGGTGTCATCACAAATGGGGGCGACGCAGCTCTGAGTATAAAATTTGAAAATGTGATGAAAAGAACCTGTGGTGGAGTCAGAAGAAGAGTGATGGGTGATATCCATGAGACATTTTTCCTTTTTGTCACCGTCTTTGTCACCCTTGTCACATTGTTTCTCTCCTCTTTTTCCCACTTCAAAGCTCCATCTTGTAAGTTATGGAGGATGTGATGTGCTTCTGGGCAGGCTGTTCGATGTTTATTACAGCTGTTTTCCCTGAGTGGACAACAACCTATCTGCAGTGGGTAAGTTTCATATACACCACCGCAACGATTCAAGCTCAGATTGTTCAGGGGTGATAAGAAACATGTACTGTATGCAATTGTCTACAAAGGGTTTACATGTAACCAGTTTTTAACAGTCTCCTGTTAATGGTCTCGACATTTTGCATGTTAGCTTTGACCTTCTAGGGTTCCGTTACGCTATGACCATGGCCTTCACCGTTGAAGAGATCAACAAGAACTCTGACTTGCTTCCTAATGTGATCTGGGATACTGTCTTTATGACAACTGCGGAGCACTTGTGGTTGGATTCAGCGGAGCATTATGTCTGGCAGTGGTCAGGAGTAGGAGTTTCCCCTCCTCAGGATGGCTGTGCTGGGAGCCCACTGGAACTGGGGATTGTGGGTGATTCACTCTCTATATTGCTTCCGCCAGTGTATTATGCTTATACCAAATGTCTATGATACCGATCTGCTGCCTTATCCTTTAAATTTTGTGTATTCAATCTTTTAATTATCTTCAATTATTACCTTTCCACCTTTGAAAAATTAACCTATAAGACACTATAAGAAATGTAATTGGTTATATAGAGTAGTAGATGTCATTTGATGAAGAAATATATTTATTATTACTTTTTTTGTTCAAGGTTATAAATTAATCTATTTTGCAAATGAGACTGAAATACTGCAACATTAACTTAACTCTTAGATTAAATTTAGGGTAAAAGTGACCCCCCACGCTTTAGGTACAGACACAGACAGCTACTGTTTTGAGAAGATAATTAAAAAAAACTTTGTTTTTGTGGCACTTAAACATTCAAATGTGTTTCTTTTTTTTTTTTATTTTAACATTGCATTGTCTGTTAGACAGCTACCTTTGTTAAAGTGCAAAAAAGTTAGATTTATTAGCAGGGTCCTCACAACATTTCTGCTGTTTTAAGGCATTGATTTAAGTGAATGTTTTGGCTCATATTGATTTTTTTTTTTTAGGTGAGTTATTATGTGCCTGACCAATCGTCAGTGGTTTCCATCCTTTTTTAGAACGATCCCAAGTGATGCTTTTCAGGTAAAATGCTCCTTTTAAACTGGGAAACTAAAAGAAAAAAAATTTCTCATGCTGAAATATAAATAACTATTACTTAGTTACAGAGTACAGGCTGTATTACAGTAACTAAAAGCAGTCATTTGTGGGTACTAACCCTCATTCAGGTACATGCAATGATCCAGATCCTGAAACACTGGATGGACTTAGGTGGGACTGTTTGGTAGCAATGATGATTACGGGCTCCTTGTTGCCCGATCCTTCCAGTCTGACCTGGTCCAGTCTGGGGAAGGTTGTCTGGCCTACTTGGAAGTTTTGCCCTGGGACGGTGATCCAAGTGGAATTAGGAGGATCGTTAACGTGATAAAGACATCGACAGCCCGTGTGCTGATGGTGTTTGCACATGAGTTCCACGTGATTAATCTCATGAAAGAGGTTTTCTGTTGTCCACAAAAAAGGAAGCAATGAATGTGCAGAATAAGCTATCTCTTAAATAATGTATGTAAATATTAATATACACAGGTGGTGAGATAGAATATGACAGGTCTACAGTGGTTAGCAAGTGAACCTTGGACTGGAGCTGCTGTGCTCCAGACGCCACACCTCATGCCCTACCTGAGGAGCACGCTGGGCACTGCCATCCATCAGATTTCCTCCTACGCCCTGACCAGATTAGCAATATCACTAGTTATAATATGGTAATAGTTTAATCTTAACATATTGTCCAAATCTTTTAAGAGGAAGTATTGATAATAATAATGATGAAAGGGATATTTTGATATGTTTCAGGTTCAACAATTTTGGGAATACTCATTCCAGTGTAAATTTGGTGGGTATGATTCAACAGAAATGTTAGTGGCCGGCACGGCCGGCCCTCTGTTTCGTTTAATTAGACCTTGTTCTGCCTTTTTTCCCCAGAGGGCATAGGCGACCCAGTTTTTAGCCGGTGACGCACACCTGTTGCTGATTCCTCATCAGCAGCGGTCCCTGGGCCGAAGAGACGGGTTCAGGCTTCTGAGGAAACCATTAAAACCGTGTATGTGTTTGCTTGTATGGCCACGCCAACAACTCCACCCGACACTCTAGAAGTGATGGGATCTTTGTTAAGAACCTCACTGGTGCTACAGGTCTTGCTGGCCAGAAACTGCCTGTGCAGCTGATGGAAGAGTTCCCTCATGTCAGTGTACCAGCTAAAAACCAGAATCACCCTTGCAGTTGAGGCCTGAATTGTGAGCACTGCACGTCTTGCATCGCTCACAATTGTCTCCCTTTGGAGAGTCTCGACAAATGCCAGACACACACCTTTCCCCTGAGTCTCCTCTTGAAACACCTGACATACATAGAATAAAAACATCACAGCCATAACTATACGATTAACTGCATGACAATTTCTCGTGCAGTAAGACAAAATTTTTCAACATCTTAACAGCCATATGACTGTAATCATTGTTCGCGACCACTGCCCCGATCCAGGTCCAGTTGAAGCGTAAAGCAAGCTGGGCCATAGCCTGAGCCTGGTAAATATCTCTGGGCATGGTCCTGAAGAAGGTGGGATATTGTTGTCTGTCGCTCAAGCAAGGGTAGGTAGCCGTGTAGCTTATCTGAAAAACAACCACAAAGATCCTAAAATTTGTACAGTCTCTATATATGTGCTTTAAAAAAAAAAGATTATCACTAGATTATAAATAGAATCAGATTACATCTATAGTCTCGTGTGTGATTTAAAAAGATTAATGTGATGTGATTTTATAAATAGTTGAAATGATTGACAACTCACTAAAGGTACAGATAGTGGACTCAGGGTTCTCAAGAGTATTTGTGCTGCATTAGATGAAGCACTGCCAATAATCAAAGGAATGGAATCTGCACCTGGAATTTTCAATATGTCATTTTGAAACAAATATGGCTTAGTCAGGCAAATCAAGGCTTAATCAGTACCTTTTTTTTTCAGCAGTCTCAGCAGAGTAGTCCGGTGGGTTTGAAAAATAACAGCTGGCGTTGTCTCCTCCAACCAGCGACAGTGCTGCCTGTGTGGTCCAGGGATGGAGGGCGCAGCTATCCCGAATGTGGAACCCCAGCTTCACATCTGGCAGCAGCACTGAGCTGTGATTGATCTCCTCCACTGCAAACACCATGGCATATATGTACTGCAAAGGAAGGTTTTCCAGCCTGAAATTAAGAATGAAGAGAATCTAACTGTAAAAGTTGGATTTGGAGAAAAAAGTCACAACAATTTGCATAAACTGCATGAAGTATTGCAGAAGTTACATTTGATTAAATAAATGAATACAGTAGATGCAAAATGAGGAAATGTTCAGACTACACTCTGACACATCACTCCTTAAACATGACACGTATCGAACATATGACCAACTGCCCAGATGGTCTGCGCAGCCCTGTTATTGATATTTATGATTGCTCTAAAGCCCGTGGAGAAATGGCAGTAAACAGAATGGCACAGCATCAAGTTACATCTCAAAGGCAGAATAAAAATAATAATAAAAGGCCTGAGTGATTTGTGTGTGAGAGTAAGGGAGACAGATACTTCAGAATTCAGCTGGAGGGCAATGACCACATGTATCCCTACAGACCCGTCACGCTACAGCCCCTCCAGGTCTCCACAGCACATGTTTTATCGCAGGTTCATTATGAAGAAGTCTAATGAAGTTGTTTTTCAAAACACAGATTGTAAATTCAAACTGATCACTTGCTCACTCTGGTATTGTTTTTATTATCATTGTTTTTATTATTTTATTCAATGTAATCTAAATCTAGTAGCAGAACTAGAGTGTTGATTTCTATATTTTGTGTCTGTAAAAACACAGCCCAACAAATACAGAGATCATGGTCCCGCTCTAGCCACACAGGTCTGAGACCAGAGGCTAGAAGCCAGAGGCTATACCAGCGTTATCAGTAACTTTCAAAGAATATACACTGGTGAAAAAGAACTTGTCTTTATCTTTCTCCCCAGAGACCACAGTTACTGGATTCAGGGCGAAATCAAGCAGAACTGATTTGCATGTCGTTCCATGTTCCACGCAGAACTTTAAGCATTTGAGCTGCAAAGGCTGTTTTGTGCAATTATGACCAAGTGAGACACTTTGTACATTAAGGGCATCATTCAGTTCCTGAGCCTGACCATTTTGAAATAACTTTAGAGAAAATAATATTAAAGTTGAAGTCTGAAGTGTATAGTTCGGATTTCATTTACTTTAAAGGGTATTCTAGTATTTCTTAATATTTCTTCTTATGACCAAAAAGCAGAACAGTTGTGGAGAAGAGAAGCTTTATTTCATGTAAAAACATGGTAACAGTTCTGTACTGCACAGAAGAATCCAACAGATAACTAGTCAAACGATTGGATTAAACGCCATCTAGTGATCATTAATAGCAATGGCAGTCTAGGGCAGGTGAGCCGAGACGGTTAAAAAAAAAAATAAAAATTCAACTGGTGTATAAAATTTTGCAAACGTAAACAATTTTCTGTTCAGAATAGCCATAGTAAAAGGTTTAAATAGCTCATGTGTATCAAGATTTTCTACAAATTTACAAGATAATTGCAAGGTTTAAATCTACAAGCACTGTGCTGGTGGAAAAAAAACATCACATAGGTGCCGAGAAACGCCAACGCATCTGTAAATGGTAGGCTGCTTCCATCTAGTGGTTGTTCTTCAGTACAAAATATATTATTGAACTAAGTGGAACAATAGGAATATGGTCAAAGGTCATGCAAGCAAAGTATTGAAAGCATTCACTATAAGTTGAATATGTGTAACCTTTCTATTTCTCAACACGTTTTACTTTATATGTAGATACATGCATTTGTTGGTTGAGCATCTCTTTTCCTTGAAGCTAAAGCACATTTATTGTTAGCACACATTCAAGAAAGAATATTAGAAAGGAACACATGCAAATCACATAAAAGCATTTGGGACAGGATCCTGTATCATGCTTTGGTCCTGGACATCAGGTGTTTCTTTGTGTTTCTCTCTGGCCTCCAAAGAATGATGAAACACTTGGGAGCGAAGATACAGAACAGCAGACCATAACTGGAAGCCAGAATGGCAAATATTTCCACAGCAACAACATACTTTCCGGGAGTGCTGATGTAAGCGGGGACGAAGGCCACCCAGACGGCGCAGAAGATCAGCATGCTGAAGGTGATCAGTTTGGCCTCGTTGAAGTTGTCGGGGAGTTTCCGAGCTAGGAAGGCCAAGAGGAGGCAGGTGCAGGCCAGCAATCCAATGTAGCCCAGAACCAGAGAGAAGCCCACCACGGAGGCCTTGGCGCACTCAAGGGTGACCTTTGACCCTTGGAAACCCAAATTACGGTCAGGGTTTGGGGGGCTGACAGACAGCCATATACTACAGATGATAATCTGCAGGACCACAGACCACAGATAACACAGCATATCACACACATCCATTTTATTTTTTGATGTCAAATGATGTTTTTACACAATTTAATAATCTTACATCATGAATTTTATATACCTGTATGCTGGTAAAAAGACAGACGCTTCCTCTCTGTTGGGAAGGACCGAACCATTTTTTGGCTTTAGAACCAGGCTGCGCTGAATGGAAAACAGCAAGAACTACGAGGGTTTTTACCAGGAGACAGGAAACACAAAGTACAAAGCTGATCCCAAAAGCTGCCTGCTGGAACCGGCAGGACCAGGCTGAAGGGCGCCCGATGAACACCAGCGAGCACAGGAAACACAGCTTGAGCGACAGCAGAAGCAGGAAGCTCAGTTCAGAGTTGTTGGCTCGAACCTTCAAATAGTTATTGGGATAAATAGATTAAATTTGTAATAAAATAAGTAGATTTTTTTTCCAGAACGCGACATCCGTGTTCTCACCATGGGCGTGTGACGATAGTGGAGAAACACCACAAACACGGCTGTTGTCATCACAGCACCGGACACGGCTACTGTGGTCAGAGTAATACCCAAGGTTTCATTAAAGGATAGAAAATCCAGCTGTCGAGGAACACAAGCGGTCCGTCCATCGTTGGACCAGAACTCAAGAGGACAACGCTCACACTGAAGAGAACCTAAACAGTGACAGACAGAGGTTTAAACTCCCAAACCGTAGAGGAAAAGTAGCTGCTGTAATATTTCTTCCACCACTTGTGTTGCTAATCTCGCCGTCAGCACAGGGAATGCAGTCGAAGCAGCAGACAAGTTTTCCTTTCCTGTTGGCTTTTCTGGTACCGGGAGGGCAGCTCTCACTGCACACTGACACAGGCACCTAAACAATAAGCTAGTTTATAATAATTACATGTAAAAATATGTCATACCTAAAGCCCTTTGATCCAACTACCTGATTCAGGCCTATACTCCACTGAATGGCTGACTCATTCAGGATCAGGTTAAATCCATCCACATGACCAACCAGGGCGAGCTTAAGTGGCCCATCGGGGGTTTTCTGCCAGTTGACAAGGTCGTACCTCGCTTTTATGTCGCTGCCTTGAAAATAAAAGGTTTCCCCACGCGGTGTAGTGAAATTCACTTTGTTCAAGTGCTGCAAAACCTGAAAACAGAAAATGTTAAAAAGAAAAATGCAGTGATGGCAGGGGTTTTGTCATTCCAGTAAAACACACAGTGTGTATGTGGTGCGACAGAGAGGTGTATATTTATAATTAGTATATTTATATAAGTATATTTACATCTATGGGTTGGATGTGATGTGGAGCGGTACAGTTAGATTTTCCAGGAGGACTGTCTTGTCCAGGGCAAGAGAGAAGGTTGTGGAGGGCGTGGGCTGCAGCGTAAACTGCAAGGTAGACATTGTGTGCCACTCTTAGCTGTGAAGTATCAGTGAAGGGATGCTTCATTTCAACCAGGGACTCTGCACCGCTGCAAGGAGGCAGAGAAGTTTTTCTAAAGGAACTCTTTGAAGGAAATGAAACAGACACATTTAATAATCAGACTTTGTTTTAAAAGGGGAACATGTAGGGACATGAATGCAAAATTTGAAGTACTGGACTGCATTTAAACTCCATTTCCCAGAGGTCTCTCAAGAATTCATCATCAGGGCGATGAACTGGGTTCAAACTTCTCAGAAAATGTTCAAATCCAGGTATTGTGGACCTCTGAATAGCCACTCCAAGGACACCATTGGCCACTTCAGTGATGGCAAGCTCTTGGAGAAGTTCCTCACTGGTGCTCCAAGCCTCACTGGCCAGAAACTGTCTACCAGTGACCTGCAGCAAAAGCACAACAACATGAAGCTGGACAGAAGTATCAGCACATTTACAGCAACTGTTAGAAGGAAAAAAAAAGTGACAATAGTGGTAATAGTGTCTTTCCACACTATTTACTTACGTTTCTCTTGGCCAGTTCCAGAAGTATTTCCTTTGCATCTTTATACCAGCAAAAGATCAGAATGACCCTTGCAGTAGCAGCTTGAATTGTGAGTGCTATACGTCTGGCATCGGTCATAAGAGTTTCTCTGTAGACGGTTTCAATGAATTCCAAACACATCTCCTTTCCCCGAATTTCTTCCTGAAACATCTAAGATGACAAACAGTTTCCTGCATGTGCACATGTTCACAATATTTCTAATAAATGAGTACTATACATACCTGGATTGCCATTTGACCATAGTCATTATTTACCACCACTGCTCCAATCCAATTCCACTGAAAGCGAATGGCAAGTTGCGCCATGGCTCGGGATTGGTAAATGTCACTGGGAATAGTTCTGAAAAAGGTTGGAAACTTTGCCCGGTCACTAAGACAGGGGCAGCTAGCCAAGAAGCTAATCTGAGGAAAAGACAACAAAAAATATACTTGATTTCTGCACAAGTATTTCAGTTTACATTTTAATCAGTGAGGAAAAAGGCTCACGATGGGCACTGAGAGGGTCTGAAGGATGCTGGACAGCATGATGCCTGTTGTTGATGAAGCAGCGCCGATGAGCAATGGAGCAACTTTCTCACCTGCTGGTTGCATGACAAAATCTTTCATATCCTATAAGTCCATTTTATTTGTTTTTTCAATTTCAGGCAACTCTTACCTGCTGCCATTTTTCCATCGATAGTGCCAGTTGACGATGCTGTCATGTTGCAGCTGTTCGAGTCTCCTGCCACCAGTGACAGCGCACCATCCAGTTCCCAGGGGTACCTAGAACAACTATCACGTATACGGTATCCCAGTCTCACTCCAGGCAACAAGGCGGTGTCACGATTGATTTCCTCCACAGTAAATACCATGGCATACATATATTTCAATGATTCTATATCTAAACTGAGACCAAAAAAAGAAGAAAATATCAGAATAAAAAAATACAAACACATATCAAACAGCTATAATAACTAGTATTTTAGGAAATGTTTCCCTTTACTGCTAACAGTGGATCTGTTATATTATATATAATATATTCATATAATATATTAACAGTCCTAACATTCCTAACTTACTTAAAATCCGAATCCTGAAAGAATACACCTGATTCGAGTATTGGTACTGAACTTTACCTCAAGCATCGTTCATAATGTTGTAGCTGAGTGTATTCCTGCTGTATAGCAGAAGGAATATAGTACAGATTGAAAAGTCCACCAATTATCATGTCTCCGTCCACAGAGAGGTTCCTGTCGCTCCTCTGACCCCAGTGCGAGCACAATACCGCGCCCGCCACATGCAGCCCCGCCTGTCTTCCCACAACACAGACAAGTAGCAGCAAGGTGGGTGAGTGAGGCCCCTGCACGACGAGCCCAAGAAACCAAGACATAGATGCACCTGCACTGCAACTGTGAAAAGAATATCAAAGTATGTGAAAAGAATATCAAAGTATGTGTCACAGCACAAGTCACAAGATCGCAATTATGGAGTAAAGCTGTGAACCAGTTTAAAGCATGAAACTGGGTTTCATTTGGTTTACAAAGCTACTGACTCTAACTACTATCTTGGCTGAAACATACCCCCTCCCAGTCTGCACAAGTGAGCTGTGGATGCCAGCATTTATAGTAGACACACATCATTTTGCTCTGAAAAACAATGACACAAGCAGTGCACAATCAAATCGTTCCCCTCCAGGTGATATGGGAACAACAACCTACCAATCATCTGCTGCTGATTGGTGTGAGTATGTGCAAAGTTATTTGAATGACCTCAAAATATTTGATGCTTGTAAAAATGTTACTGATATTACCACAGATTTACTAAAATATATTACAGAATGTCTTTGTTGACCCATAAAACTTGTTGAAATGCAGGACAGACAAGGCTGAAAGCAGTATGGGGAATTGTGCACCCAGTGCGACAGGTGCACAATGTGGCACTACTATTAAAGTATAATTTCATGAGCAATTATGTGCCATTATCTTCAAGACGGCATATGGGGAAAGACGAGGCTGTTTGGCAGTAAAATTAACTGACTTTTACTTAGATTGACTTAGAGGAAACAGAAAACACACTGGACATTTTCAGAATCAAATATTTTATTGCATTGGTAGGAAAATGTTCTCGGTCCTCCAATGAGCAACAATATAAAGAAAAAAAGGATGGTGTAACACTGAAACGATAGAAAAACCTGCATTCTCTGTGTCCTTTCTTTTGTTACTCGTGTTCTTCCATTTATAAAAATAAAATAACCATAACAGACAAGATATTATTTTTGCAGTCTGTATCAAAGTAATTATAAAAATAAAAACCTATTAACTCCCTCTCTTTAAAAGCTGCAGTTATGTCTTCAAAGCTTACAAATCATACAGATCAAAACGAGTCCAACCATTCCACAAACACTCTTCTTCCCAATGCAACTTTGTGTTTTGTGCAATTTCGGGCAAATGCAACATCTAGTGTATAAACTGGTGCATAGACATGCCTGACATGTTCAAAGGTAACATGCACAAATGTAAAAGGTACAGTTAAAATTTTGCTCTCAATTAAAACCTATCTCAGTTGGCCATGACGTTGATATTTACACACAACACAAATGAGGAAAAACCACCAAAAAGAATAGGAAGACTTACATTTGATCTCTGGAAACACATAATAAAATTCAAAACATTCGAATGGCAGCAAGGATGTGCCCTCTTTAAAAAAAAAATCCTTCCTTTTTGCTTCAAATGTACAAATTTTGACAGTACGTCACATTGACAAAGATAACAGGTATCTGTACAATCAGCCTACAGATCAAAGTTCCCAAGAACATTAGCACATCAAGCAGAATATAGACATTACACTGCCAGACTAGACCATTCACTACTGAACAGTGGACATTTTACAGGAAATTCATGCTGTCAGATCCAACAATGTATTATATGTCATGTTACATTGTACGAGTGTGTCTTCCTCTAAAAACATTTGAAATAGCCCAGAATAATGACCAGTGGACAGGAACAGACAATAGTAAGCATTTACTGTTTGTCTTTCATTTTCAACTGAGTGTCCATAATCAGAGCTACAGTCTGAGAAGAAAGTAGACCTCTGGCTCTGATGCAGAGTGGATGGAGTCCGCAGGTTGAAGTGAGTCGTCTGTATAACACAGATCTCCATAACTGTCCCCATTTCTATGATGCAATGATGTGCAAGCGCCTTCAGGAAGTCCCCTGTCTTCGAGTTGACCGTAGTAACCTGCTATGTAAGAGCCTGTCGAGTGTCTGTTTGTAAGTGGATACTGTGAGGTCGGTTTATTCCTCATTACTACCCCACCGATACCGGAGCTACCATTGATCACTGCGCCAGTCCGAGGCTTCAGAGCCTCTTGTTGTCTTTCGCGGGCACGGCTGTTGATGTGGCGGACACGGCTTTGACTCCGAGAGGATAACCGCCGGGTAAGAGGTGGAGGGGAATCGTCTGCATCCCTGGGAACAGCAGTAGGTGCACTTTGTGGATGCGACCATGACAGGTTTGTGGCCTGATGCAACAGATGCTCCTGGGGTATGTCACTCTCTCTGTCGTCACCCTCCAGACTGACCAGTTTCCTTAGCTGTTCCGTAAGTGGATCACAAGTCTGTGACTGGTAAGTTACTTCACCCCAGGCACCCCTCATTCGTTGCTTTCTCATTTGGTGGGTGATAAAACTGCGACTGATGATGCGGTATTTGCTCTGGAAGTTGCATGATATGTCTTCTGATGTGAGGTCTCCCAGAGACTTGGACTTGCACGTGCTGGGGCCTGCAGAGTCTGTGATACCAGACACAGAGGTTGTGCATACATTTGATTGGAAGGAAACAGTAGAGCCAGGCCGCGGTTGGTGTTTCACCTGATTGTTAATGGAAACCTTTTGGTTCAATGATTGTTTTGGAGTAGGTGACTGAGTCTGACTTTGTGTGTGTGGTTGGGTGGTTTGGAGAAACTCCATTTTGGGGGTGTAGCAATCATAGTCCATGTGACTGTAAACAGCATCGCAGTCTGGTGGAGAGGAAAATGGCCGTTTGTCTCTGACATCGTTCTGTGCAAGACCTTCAGAGGAGGAGAGCCCATCTTTGAAGGACCTTAGTTGTGCCTGATCTGTCTTTTTATACCCTAACCTATCTTGATAAGACCCGCCATTATAAGTGCTGTTAAAGTCTCCACTGTTGTGAGAGGTCTCAGAATCTCTCTGAAAATATGGATAGTTGTTTGAGCAGAACAAACTAGGGTTGGGAGATCTAACATTTGCTGGCCTGTGAAAGGGAGACGGCTGGAAGTTATTGTGCTGTTGGTAGTTGTTGGACAGCTGATGAGTCTTTGGGGAAGGAAAAGGTGAAAGTGCTACATTTGATGCATGTGACAGGCACCATTGCTGATAATCACAGTACGAAGAAGGCTGCTTTTGTTTGCTGTAGTTGGGAGTGGACTCTTGGTTTTGGTAAATAGTGTGTCGTTTGGTTGGACTCAGGAGCTCCTCCCAGCGGCTCTCATGCCTATGTGATGCAATTTCATGTGGGTCCTCGTCCACATTTAATTCCACTTCTGAAAAACCATTACCAGCTGAGTCATGGCAAAACTGAAAACAGTCTCTGTTTGCAGAGGAATCGGTGCAATTTTTAGAAGAGGGCCATTCTATATTTTGAACTGGCATTGGAGGATCAAATACTTCCTCGTACACGTTCTCCTCAGCCTCCTCAGTTTCTTCGATTCCATTCCTCTTTTTGTGCATACTGTTCCACACCAACAAGCAGTCGTTGTCTCTGCTATGAACTGCTTTTACTGGAGAGAGGCGTATTTTAGATGGTGTACTCTCCTCAGTATGTGCCTGAACATGGACTGTGCTTTTATTCTGATCACACACTGAAACAGGCAACAGAATCTCCTCATCAAGAATAGTATAGACCTCCTCGAGTTCAGCAGTTTCTGGGCTAGAGAAGAGAGCACAAGTGGTTCCATCTGCCTGGGAACTGATTACAGGTTCCATATCTGCTTGGGGAGGACTAGTTAGGTTTCTCTCATTTGTTGGTCCAGTATTAACCCTGAGAGTTGAACTTAAGTCTTGGCGAGTTGAAGAAGACTTGGCATTTAAGGGACAGAGAGGAGGGGTATTGTGGGACATGATAGTAAGGTTGCTTTGGTTAACAGTGCTTTCAAACTGACCAATCAAAGCAGAAATAGAACCATGTGACTCTTGTTCATTGCCTAAGGACACTGCATCAATAAGTCTGGAGATGTTGCTGTCATGTAAGGAGCTGGGACTTTTCAGATCACGATCCATATAGAGTGGGGAAAGAGGAGATACAGAGGAGGGGCCAGAAGAGGAAGATGAGGAGACAGAGGGTGCAACTGTGAATGCCCTGCTGTTTGACAATGTCTCTGGTTTATCTGATTGCACGAGGCAGTTTTTAATTGGTGAAACAAAACAGCTCTTCTCTGTTCCAGTGGAGATGATCTTTGATTTGTTGAGCTCTTTATCTTCACCCTGGTAATTGACATAATCATGTTCCTTTCTCATCTCTCTGCCACAAATAACCAGATAAGATGTTTCTGCTGCTTGGCCTATGTCTTTTTGTTCCTGGACAGAGACTTTACAAGGGGATGATGTGTTTGGTTTGATAGAGAATGATGAGTCAATAAAAGGGTCCAAAGAGGAAGACCTGCGCATGTTGAAGGGACAACCTCCTGTAGACACAGATAGAATATGAATTATTATAGGCCTGGCATTAGTCACAAAACATCAATCCAGCTGACCAACCAAATAAATGACAACAATTAACAGTCCAGCCAATACAAGGCAATAGCAATACACAGACAAATGGATCACCAAGTGCATCTGTGAAAGGGACACTGGAAAAATGAGGTTGTGGAGTCTTTTTTTTTTGTTTTTTTTTTCT
This sequence comes from Pao palembangensis, assembly GCA_015343265.1. Lineage (NCBI taxonomy): Eukaryota > Metazoa > Chordata > Actinopteri > Tetraodontiformes > Tetraodontidae > Pao > Pao palembangensis. Next base: position 58,612 of record JABWDL010000039.1, on the reverse strand, counting down.
TAAAAAAAAAAAAAAGACTCCACATGGGCAAATATCAGATTGGAAAAGATATGGTCAAATGGGATCAGTTTAGTCACATGGAATAGAATGACACAGCAATATATTTCCAGACCATTTTGGAACAAAATACACTGGGTGGACGCAATACTGGCATGTTTTTGACTGATGCAATCCTCAGACAGAGGCGTTTTAGATTACCTGCAGGAATATCCTAGTCAGTTCTCTACTACAGAGAAGCACAGTAAATGAAGATGGGACAAAAAAGGCACGTTATAGCATCATGGAGGGAAAGCTGTGGTCACTTCACATGGTTATTTGTGTTTTAAATAAAGCAGAATATATGGCAGAGAAAATTATTTCATACGTAAAGCAGGAACACCTCAAAAAGACATGTTATTTCCAATAATATTATCACAAAAACACATTTAAAGAGTTACGAAGAGACGACTATAATTATACTGAAAGATGTTGGTTAATAGCAAACAGAGCTTTACTGACACAGATTTTATAGATTTATTATGTTTATATTAGCAAACAAATATAGAACATTCCTTTTTTTTTGGTCTAAAATGCAGTGAAATCTTAGAATAGGATTCCAGGTAAAATACTCACCAATAACAGCGTCAGCACCCAGATCATGTAGTTCCTTTTCTGGGGAGCAGATGGATAGCTGCCCTTGCAAAAGCCTGTCTAAGGGCATGGAGATTGGTCTGTGAATGAGAGGGGCCCGTGGCTGGAGTGGCTTCTCCATCCCCCCTACCCTCACTGACGTGCCCTCATCTCCCGTCGCTGTATCTGTGCAGTTCTTTTGCTCTGATACTGACGCCACCGACTCTGAGAGGGCCATCTTTGTTTTCTTCCTTCCCTTTGCCGGTGCACTGGCTGTACGCCGCAGGAGGTGGTCACTGAGGGAGCGCTTCCGAAGACCACCAGAATTTGTGTCTACGGAGGACTTGGAAGAACGGTTGAACAGTCCGCGGATACCTCGTAGCTGATGACCCTGGTAGTTGGAACAGAACAGCAGGGAAATACAAATGTCATCAAAGAGAAAATTGGAGGTTATAGTGTAGCAGCACACACAGGTCATTTTTATCACACAAAAAAAAAAAAAAGTCTCAGTAAATGTAAAGAGCATTGCTATAACTTGCCTGCAGAGGGCACCCTTGTTCCTCATTTGCATTAGACTATGCAAGAAGCCATGCAAGATTAAGCATGCATGCTTACACTGCATATTATAACATCTTAACATCACATGACATAACAACATTTACATAAAAACGAAGGTTAAAAACAAATGTTACTGCTTCAAACACACTTAATATGCGCAATTGTGCAGCATGCATTTCTCATGCAGCTCCACACAGAATCTAGGACATCTGAATACCTTGTTAGATCCAAGAAAGTGCATTATGGTATAGCTGGGATTCAGGACTAGAGGGCTCCACTAGAAGGACAAAGGATTTGAGGAGTATAGATAAATGAATAAGAAAACAAAAGCAGGACTATATGGCTCTTACCTTCCCGTATACATCATGTACCGAAACATGCACGAAAATGGAAGCCTCAGTCAGTCCTTCCAGGTAAACATGTCTGTAACCTGTTATTTGAGAATATTCATAAAGCATGTTTTATTGCACAAACCAACCAAATCATGGATTAATAATATATAGGTGTGTGTGTGTGTGTGTGTGTGTGTGTGTGTGTGTGTGTGTGTGTGTGTGTGTGTATGTGTATGTGGGTGTGTGTGGGTGTGTGTGTGTGTGTGTGTGTGTGTGTGTGTGTGTGTGTGTGTGTGTAAACAGCACTAACCAGGCATCAGGCTACTGAAAGCAACAGTTCGCTGCCCAATGAAGTCCCTTCCAATTGGGTCATGATCCCAGACAAGGAACCTCACTAGAACCACCTCAGCCATGTGAAGGGTAAAGGACAGAGTCTCCTCCCACACAGGATTAAAGCCTGGGGGGAAGATGCATGCAGACATCATTTCATCAGTACCTCAACAAAGCTTACCATATATGCTGCACAATTTATAAAAAGTACATCTCTAAAGGTAGTGATCCGTCAAATGAAGTATTTTATGAATCAGTGCCCTGTTGACTAATCTTATTACATTGTTGAACTGTCAGGGTTCCATAACCTTTCCAACAGGAGGCTTCTTTCCCCTCCCCCATCTGGGTGCCATCAGCTGTGGGGACAATTCAAGGGTGCCAGCAGCAGACCATTACGTTTATCCTGCTGATTAATGAATCAGACTTTTAATACTGGAGGTGTATCATAGCCTCAAGTGCAGCATCTGTGACTATGGCATCATTTCATCACTGCTCTAAAAATAACTGTCAATATTTCGCCATTCATGTTCGCGATAAAGAAAGATAAAGATTTTATATACCACTGCAGATATTGTGCAAATGAATACACATGCAGCGGGTGGAGTTTTTACAAGTCAATGGTATGTTCATCAAGTGTTTTTACTGCCAATACACTTACATCAAGTGACACTTTATTCTGGGTAAAAGGTCAATAAAATAGTTCATGGTTCATCTCCCACAATGGCGAAGCGTTCCATCAATGGCTACTTTTTCGCTTGATTTGCGTGATTTGCTTGATTTGTGTGAAAAGACTCGTGTGACCCTAATGACACATGGTGTCAGAGTGGGATCATGTGCTTCAATAAATAGACCGTTTCCATCAGTTTTTTTTTTTTTTTTTTTTTTTTTTTTTTTTAGAACAGCAGGCATCTTGACATCTAAGAACTGAAAAAGAACTTCAAAGTCCCTTTGGCACTTTAGTGGATTTTACTGAAATTGTAGATATGTCACCAACTGGAGCACACAGGTTGTTCAAGTAGAATTTGCATATTAGGATTTTGTCAAATTAGTGTACAGGAACAGTCTGCCACCACAGAGAGCAGGGCAGGCAGTGACGCGTAGGCCTTTAAATAAATGAAAAACTGGCTGACACTTTTCTGCTGTGTTCCTCTTACCATTGTCATCAACGACTCTTGTCTGTTCCTTACAGCAATCCACTGGCAGGCCGATAATCTCCACTTCGACAAATGGGTCGATAATCTGAACGAAAGGATGGAAAAGAGTTCTGCTTTGTTTTTGGACATTTTGATGTGTGTGAAAGGGGGAGAAAGAGAGAGAGAGAGAGAGAGAAAGAACATGGGTGCATTTGTGTGCTGGTGTCTTTGTACCTCTCCACGGTCCCCCAGCATGGAGTCTGGTGGTTTGGGCAACTGCTGTCCACTAATGATCTTGAGAATGAGCTGCTTCTTGGGGCAGGCTGGAAGAGGGTCATCGCTGAATGGATTAAATGAGCCTGGAGGTAGTGAACAACAGCGGAGACAAACTTTGATTTATGGCGTCACTCAACCCTGAAATTCAGTCATAATTGCTCTGCCTCTTGGATTGGCTTGAGCACCAAATGAGCGACCGTTTCTGGGACTGGTGGTATAATGATTGCATGTTTTTCAGTTTCTCAGTTAGACCCATATCATATAGCAGAAGAACTTATCACATTTATTTTTTTAAGTAAGAGGCTTTTTTAAATAAAAAGTGATCATTTTTATGATCGTGTTGTCCTAAAAAAAGAAAAAGATGACAAAATTGCAGGAAAAATAATAGTTATGGCTTGTTTCTATTTCTCATGTACGACATTTGAACAATTCGCAGACGGAAATATTTCGCAAAAAAATCATGCAGTCAGTCCAAAATGGTGAGCAGATGGGAAAATCTGCAATATAGGGCGCAATGATAGGACATCGTTTTATTTTAATGAAAAATTGGGGTTGATTTTAGTTTTGCATAAACAATGCTATGGCAGTTTTTTTTTAACTTACCCAGTGTTTTTCAGTTTAAAACTACAATAAAAACTCCTCAGAGACAAAACAAGAATGTTTTAGAGAAACGTCTTGCAGCTGAAGAAATTGAATGAATCCGCATGTGATTTCATGCATGCAGTCTGTTCTGTTCATTACCTTTACACATGGGCGGAGGCTTGAGGACATAGCCGACACCCCCATTCACCATGAACTTGGCTCTGTTGAGCTGCATCATCCTGCCCTCTGTCTGGTAATTCAGAGCAACTGAAAGACAAAATCAACATCCACAGGCCCTTTTTAATATCATGATGCTGACGTTGGCATATCTGTAGCTCTGCAAGTGAATAATTTTTCTTCATTCATTTATTATGCTTTTTTTTATCTCCTGTGTTTCTTTAATACTATTCTTTCAGTACAGAAAAAGAAAAAATGAATTGCTACTTAATAATACTAGTGCTTCTGGAGCCCATTAGATAAAACACTAATTAGTCCCACCACTGGGTTCCTGGCTCTCTGGTTGAGAAGAGTCAGTTTTAAACCATATGCTGCCATATTCTTTCAGGAGTGTGAAAGAAAATGTATCTGGAGTCACAATGACAGACTGCCAACTCAAGCAACATCCTCTGCAAAAAACCAACGAGAAAACAAAACAATGGATCTATGTTTCTGCTTCCCACTGGAGTGTGGTTTGTTTCACTTTTGTAACTGCAGTATAACCAAACTTTTTAAAAATAGATGTGAGAATTGTAATGTGGAATCGGACAAACAAAGCTTTCGCAAAAAAATATAGGCAGCTTCTTTTGTGAAATATCCTAGCTATCCTTAAAAGCTGTTAAAGGGAGTTGTGTGAGCTAATATTAGGTGGAGCTTTCAGCTCTGAAGGAGGTTTAAATTATTTGCAAATTTTGTCTAAAATAAAATTTCCTTTTTTGTGCAGATTCAGCTCAGGTTTCTGAATTCATGAGCATTAAAAAAACATGAACAACTTTGACACCTCACCTTCTTGAACAAATAACCCCCCTGTCTACATGTGAGATTGAAATTTGTCTTACCCAACTGGCATCCCACGTTCCAGTAAAACTGAGGGTTGAAATTGGACGAGTCGATGCGATATGCTGAGGGGTAAATCCTTGACAGCTGCCTCTGGTTGAAAGCCAGGAACTGTTCAGCTCTGTGATTGACCAGAGACTGGGCCCTGGTCTCACTGAATGACAGAACATCAGCCGGAGTACCTATGCAGTGCCGAAGGTTAGATGTGAGGAAATGATGAGAAGCAAAAGAGTTCAACATACCAATCTGTGTTGGTAGAAGAGTCAGAGCCGTGGCGTTTTACCTTCATTCAGACACTCTTGTGAGGCAACAGAGTTGGTGAAAACCACCAGGTTTGACAGATCCCTGCTCAGTTTCATTGTTTTCCTCTTCCTTCCACCCCTGAAACAATTGCCAGAGGATAGGAGATGAGATGAGGGAAGAGAGCAAGCGAGATCACATGAAGATAAATGAGACAGGTGTGGCAAGTGTATGAACACTATTTAAAGGGTCAGTGAGTAAGCGGCGTGTTAGCACCCACACAGGAAGGAAAGGCTGTGTGTAAAGTAAGAAAATGCAATGAGTCTTAGTGGAGTCTATGAATGCATGAATAATTATGAATATGATATCAATTTTCTGTCCTATTTACCGGACCTTTTAGCAAAGCAGCTAAAGCAGCATGCAAGAGAGGTGTGCATCAGCGGAGCATGGAAACCACAGGAAAGAGCATCAAAGGCAAAATGCTTAATAGGAACCATAGTGCATGCAGTGCAGCAAGACTCACACACAACAACCAGACACACATGCACACACACACACACCATGCACCCCAGTCTTGCTCAGAGAGAGTCACATCACCACTCAGCCACATGCTGCATCTGTACACTGACAGTTCCCATGGAAGTGCATATATGAATATTCAACCAGGAAAAGGGGCAGGAAGAGCAGAGACTAGTGCCTGACGCACAGAGTGATGGGGAGAACAAAACACAGATACGCTCTCCATTCTTCGTGCTCACTCACAGAGAGGAAAGTGAGACATGGAACATGTGTGATGTTGGAATATAATCACACTGCAGACAAAAATCGTGGCCCCTCTTTTCTTCTGCATGAGCCCTGCCCTGTAAATAAAGCTAAAGCTTTCTCTCCTCATTAGCAAACCAGAGCTGCTTTGTAATGCTGCTTTTCACCATATGTCAAGTCTGTATTTTAGGTAAACATTGAGATTATTTACTTAGGATTATGCTTTATAAACTGCAATAAGATTCATGATAACACTGTGTATACTGTAGCTAAACCTGACGATATTTACAGTGCTTCAGAGCCAACAGTTTGTTGGTGTTTTGCACTAGTCAGTTTAATGTTATTCCATATGCTATGAGAATATTATGTAAGATACATTAGCATCCCTGCTGTCCTTCATTTGCTCTAGCTTAGATGTGTGGAAAAAATAGACCAAATCACAAATCTCTGCTCCTCCTCTTTTTTGATCGCAGTGGTATGTCTGCTCATAAAAGCAAAAATCATCGCTGAAGAGGTTTGAGCTTTATTAAACCTCGCAGTGTTTAGGGTACAGTGGGGCTGTTCTGACATGGGTCAAAGGGTACCTGTTAAACTGTCCTCCAGCCTCCCTTCCAGATCTCTCCTGAGCGTCATCCTCCTTCTCCACACTCTGACATGTGAGCCGGGACTTGGAGTGCCTCTGCAGCACATGACATACACATCCAGGAGGGAATAAATTAGCACAGACACTGCAAAGGAAGAATTTGGCTTGAATAAAAGCCTAAAAAGGAGCACATCAGTCCATAAAGCGTAAATTGTGCATGCTACCATATTTTTTTCAACCAAAGGGGGCTTGTTTCTGTGGAATTCGCAGAAATATTATCACTGAGGAATAATTTTCTACATGTTAGTGGGTGTTCTAGGTGTAGCCTATGTAATTATAGTGTGGGTGTATATTTGATGAAGTGTGCATTTTTTTAAAAAAAGAGAAACAACATCCCTCTTAGGGCTAAACTGTAGTTCAGAAGAGGATGAGGGTCACAATAATTACAGGGTTTAGGCTGCTTGCCAACATGTTAAATGTGCGAATAAACTGTATACACACACGTGGGAGGATGCATAGAGGGAGGAATAAAAGGATGGAGAGACGAGTGAGTAAATATAGGAAGAGCAGAAAGGAGAAGAGAAGAGAGCAAGGGTTTCACCGTAGGAGATATCTGGATGAGAAAAAGAGGGAATGTGGGAAAAAAAAAACGCTGCAAAAATATCAGCGGCGGCTGCATGGGAATCTGATAGTCACTGTAAAATGTAATTTTTGCCACATCTGTGAGAACTTAAAGCAAATCCACCACAATATAAGTGTGTGTGTGTGTGTGTGTGTGTGTGTGTATGTGTGTGTGTGTGTGTGTGTGTGTGTGTCTAAGAGCAGGAAGTAAAAGACAGGTCTCTGTCATCACACAAACTGTTAGGCCATGTTGCCCTTTGTATAAATTTTGTGAATATATGACATATTCTCAAGCAGTTTCCTCCCACTGTGTGTGTGATTGTCTGCACCTCTAAGATTAATAATGAGCAACATAATTATCATCATAACACTTCATTAATCCCTAAATTGGGGGCAAGGTCACATCTGCCAGATTTAACAGATAAAATAAGTGACAGCTGGAGCAACAGTTATATTCTGTATGTTGCTTCATTCACAATATGAGACTGTTTGTTCTTTGAGAGGGCAGGTCAAACAACTCCATCGTGCAGGCTTGGTTATGATACCCAACGAGGTCGCAACTGGAAACAATGGCTCAGAAGTAATTCATGGCTGAGTGAACTTTACATTATTTATGCCAATTTACAAGTGTAAGAATAATATTCATTTGTAGTACCAGGGTAATAAAAATCAATAAGCAAGTCCTCACCTTCTCTTTGAGGGTTGTAATGAAAGATCTGCTCTGGGACTTCTTCAGAACACCTTTGGAACTCTAGAAACCAGAGACATTTCAACATTTCACTGCTCTTTATTTGAAAGTGTGTAAGCTTGCTTACATGGGAGCGCATATAAGTCATAGGATGTGAATCTGAACACGACAGTAAGTCGTTTAGAACTGACTGCAGAAAAGCCGGAAAAGTAGGACACGGCTGCAAAAATAAAAAAGAAAAGAATAGGTGCAGTATTTCTTTTTGTTTTTTACAAAGAGAGGGAACTCATATTGAGGTGAATGAGATCACCAAGAAAGCAGGGGCAGAATAAAGAGAATGGGAAACCCTTGTGCACATTGCATGCAATAAAATAGCTGTCAGGAAGTGATTCTATATATAGCACAAGCAGGGAAATTAAAAATTAAGTAACACTGCAGATATTTGGTCTCCCATCACTTGGGAGGAAACATATGCTATCTCTCCCTTCTCTGAAGTGCTGGGTAACTGTCTGTCTTTATCTATTTTTATCTGTTCAATGGATGGGCTTCATCTGAAAGTGGCACAGTAACCACTGTACTCCTCTTTTTCTCACTTTCCTTCCGTGACTAATGCCATGGCCTAGTTTTCTAGTTTTTGTCACACCACAGTTCTTTCGCCTCTCTAACTGTTGGCAAGTGTCGCACCATGCTCTGCGCTTGGCCTCGGGGCCATACCTGCCGCAGATTCTTCTGGAGGCCCTGGTGTGTCGCCCTGAGCAGCGCTCGGATGCTGAAGCTGTCAGTGTCTTCCTTGTCTCCGATCCGAGACTCCTTCAGCAGAGAGTCCAGTTTATTACGGATGTGGGACTCCACCTGATGATGGCCATTGCCCTGTAGGAAAACAGGGCAATAATGAGAAGATTTCTGTAGAAACAGGAAATAAAATCACTTTGCCAATGTTATGGTGTTATAATGATGATAGTAAAATAGTGACAGAATAGAATAGAATATGTTTTTATTGTCCCACAATGGGGAAATTGCAGTGTTCGAGCAGCATATATCAAGAAATAAATACTATAAAATACTATAAATACTATAAGAAATAAAAACAGAAACAAGAATGAAACAAACAAGAAGAAGAAAAATATGGCAAACCCTATATATATATAGGGTTTGCACATATATACACAGGGTTGGGGTTAGGGTTGTACATGAATTATGACCATATTATATATATTGCTGATAGGCAGATATTGCACTTGAGGTAGATTGTGTATAGTTAGGATGATGCGGTAAACAGTCTAATGGCTGTGGGGAGGAACAACCTGCAGTAGCGCTCCTTCCTGCACTGAGGATGCCTCAGTCTAGTGCTGAAGGAGCTGCCTAGGGCCTCCACAGTGTGGTGCAATGGGTGGGAGGAGTTGCTCCTGATGGATATCTTTTAGTCCTAAATAGTCCTAGATGAATAGCACTTTTAGTCCTACTTCAGTACTCTTATATATTATGTGAGGAAGCAGCAGTGTATTTTATTTCACATTAGCAGTTTCACATCTGTAGTTGCTACATCTGCAGTCCTGTCTACTCTAACATAATCTCTTTCTGAGGCTTACGTTGGTCTGTGGCTGTATTTAAGGCAGACGCTTCAAAGTGATCAAAGATACAGTATATTGTAGCTACCCTATAGCCTGAGCAGCATCCATTGGATATGCTTATTCTTCCCAAATTCAACATATATTGGTCACTTTCATCCTGGTCTGGATGCCACTGACTGGGCCTGTCATATTGGAACTGGATATTTAAAGACCAGGGCATATGTGTCTTGTCCAGAAGGCTGGCAGTGTTTTCCCTCTATTCCATATGGCACAATTTGAAGTGTGTAAAACAAGCCTCAGCAGATCCTCGGCTAACCGCTAAATATGAATGAGGCGGAGGTAAGTGTAAGAGTTAATCCAGCGTGACAACCGCAATGGATGTAAACAACACCTACAAACCACCAGCAGACACCCGTGCACCACAGCAAGTGGATCATGATTTCATGTGAGCGTTAACGTAACGCGATGGCCGCAGAAAAAAAAGTAGCTTTAATAAGCTTAAAACAGAACCTCTCGTCAGCGCAGACCTGCCACCAACCACGGAAAACAGCAGTAATCATTATATGTGGCATCTCCAGCTTCATGCCTGCAGCTAAACGTAGAAGGCTGATGTCATATTCCATTACACAACTGAACCATCTGGGGTGTGTTTTTATGCTATAAATGTCGCAGGGAGGACCTGGCTCTACTCTATCAGAGGATAAGTGAACAGGATTAAGAAGTCGTTTTATTTATTTATTTATTTTTTCCTCTTAACCCATCAGGGAATAAAAACAAAGTACGCAGCAACGGTCATTAGAATTTAATATCTGCATCATTAAGCTTTGATTTTTCTGCAATAAAACTGCTGTAACGACTTCTTGAATAATTTAATTACTGATTTAAGGAATGAAACGGAGCATATATTTTAAAATATAAGTGCCATTTATGGAAGCTTTTTTTTTCTCTTTCTGACAAAATGTTGGCATGAAAAAGAGCAATGAACCGTCCAACAGATCAATAAAAGTCCCAGTATTTCTAATATACGTACATTAGTGTTGCTTTGATTATGCACAGCATCACTATCTTAATGCTTACCTTTATTCAATCAATGAACCTGATATCATACAGTGTATAATATTACATCGATGTATAATCCTTACGTTGCTGCTCTTCAGCTTGAAGTCGTCCTCAATTTCATCTGCGCTGTCGTCGTCAGACACCTCCCCTTCCTCAGCGTCAGCAGACAGATACGCAGGCAGACGCTTCCCCTGCAGAGAGACGAGGGGCAGAAAAAGAGATGAGAGGGCAGCGCCGACATGACGTTTGACCCATATATGCGTTTTTAAATCCTGGCTCTCCTGCACTCGAAGGCCCACACAGCCTGAACCTCTGAAATGCTCCAATAAAAAACACACGAGGATGCTTGACTCAAATGTACACTTAACTGTGGAAAACTGACATTTTTGAGTCTTCTGAATTCTAAAGCAGTCACCACAGGACATAAAACACACACACGCACACACACACACACACACACACACACACACACACACACACACACACACACTTGATGTGAGCAACAACACACGCGCAGCTGCAGATTCTCAGAGAACCTCCCGGAGCAGCCCTTTCAGCGGTGGAAGCCCATCAGCGAGTTGTTCTGAAGGTGTGAGTGGGAGTGAAGATTTCCTCAGCTTCTTCCAAAATCTAGTCGCTCACCGACATGGCTTTGAGACGTCACCAGCTTTATTTGCAGGCGCTGCCTTAAGTATCCCCCCCCCCACCCACCGCTTCTCTCTCTTTCTGTGACTGCCAAAAGCCCTTTCCCCATTTTGTCCATTCTGGTCATGTGACTCTCTTGGTACTCTTCGTGGAGAGAGGTGAAAGGGTCTCACACGAGGGCAGAGAAAAGGAGAAAAGAAGTGGTGAGGTTTGCAAGGGCAGAGAGGAAGGGCTTTATAGAAAATCAATATCCATCTTTCATTTTTCAGACAGGTTGGGGACAGACTCCGCCACCAACTTCATCTTCAAGTGTTTATGTGCAACTGAAATATTCAGCGATAAAAATGGGACTAGATTGAATTTTAAAAGCTTTTCAACTGACAGGTACAAGCTCAAAAGAAATAATGACGGTTTCTAATTATTCCAGCATCTTCTTTTTCTCACTAATGAGAGGGTGACCTCGTTAAATCCTTCCTTTCACGTTTCCCCTCCCCTCATCATTTTATGGTTATTCATTAGCTGCAGCTATTCTCAGCCACATAAATTTAGTGAAATCTTTTGAAATAACAAATGCTCTGCTTGTTCTGCTAGTATAGATCCATCCATCTCCACATCAGCGCGATCCACCGGATTGTTCTTACTTTGATTAGTATCTTGCCCTTCAGCCTGTTTGGACTGGGCAGCGTTTTGCAGTCTCCACTCAGGACGTCTCCCACATCTAACTTGTCCGCGAAGATCTCTCTCAGATACTGAGCGATCTTCTTCTGCTGCTGAATGGTGCAGTGGTTCTCAATGGACAGAATAACAGGATACCTGCAGAAATGAAGAGTCAATGTCAGTACCAGGGCCACTGGATCAGATTCCTCCATTTATGCTATAGATGGTTGTAGACAAATATCTGGATACTCTTACAAGTGGAGGAAGCTAAGATGTTTCACAGTAACCTTCATTAACAAAGGTATGAGCATATTAAGGGCACATAACTCGGCTCTGTGTGTGTGTGTGTGTGTGTGTGTGTGTGTGTGTGTGTGTGTGTGTGTGTGTGTGTGTGCGCGCGCGCGCGCGTGTGTGTGTGTGTGTGTGTGTCCAGCCACAAACAGGGAAATGACTTGTGGCCACAGAACAGCTGAGTTGAAATGTCAGCTTTGGCAGACTGACACCTCTCCCTCAGAGTATGCTAGTGTCCACCACTGAGCCCCATAACACACACACACACACACACACACACATACACAGCCCCCCAACCCCCCCCCCCCCCCCACACACACACACACACACACACACACACACACACAAACACCCCTCTCTCTCACACCTCTAAAATTTGCACTGAATTTTAATCCTGAAAGTTTTCTGGATGTAAAATGAATTCCTGCATAAAAACAATGATTTAGCTGATAGAGCTCTGTTTAATAAACTTATTTCAGCATAATTTTGCATAAATAATAATACTGTCACCATCAGCAATTGTTTTCATTAACACTGTATGTTTTTTGCAGATTATCTCAATTAAGTGACTGATCAAAATAGTTGATGAATTAGGAAGAAACCTTAATTTGAGTCATCAAAACTTTAAGAATATTTGATGAGGCACTCAATAATACAGCAAATTAATATCTTAAATGTATCTTAACCCAACATATTCATATCTCCAATCATAAAATAGACAAACAGTTATGCCATGAGTTTAATCCCATTCATTTCAACTCTAATGTTGTTGCCATGTTAGAATTGAACCAGAGTCAGCATTGAGTTGCCGCGGTTGACGTGAGCCAACATGGCAACAGGAAGCTGCATCGTTCACCTCCTTGTTTGGATACTGTTGGACTGAGCAGAGACAAACAGGGGCTCCTCTGGGAGTCAGGGGAAACACTGCTCAGCAGATGGCTCAGTAATAGGTACTAATTACTGCCAACAATCATGATATTCCCTAAAAAACACATGCACAAACCTGGCAGTCTAAATGTAGCCACTTTCCTGTAATCTTGTGAGGGAAAAAAAAAAAAAAAAAAAACAAGAAAAATACATGCTGACATGTTGCAGCAGTAAACAATGCACATTTAGAATTTTGTTAGCAATATACAAATATTATTTGGAATACTTCTCCAAAAAAGGGAGGGATTAAATGCTTCTCCTGTTTGGAATTCTAGGACACGTTTCCCAGTACAGTAACATCTTTTTTTCGGAAAGTGTCAAAAACACACATGCTCTATCTTGCAAACACATATTAGGTTGCTGTGACTCACTGGTTGTTGATGAAGGCATATTTATTTATGGTCTCTATGACGAACTTGAACGGTATCTTGGAGGTCAGAGTGTAACCGTGCTGGACCATCGGTTCTCCGTCGGGACCATCCCAACAGTCCACTGCAGCGAAGGGAAGACAGGAGAAATGATGAGGGAATGAAACAGTAATGTCGCCCGTAAGTAAATGTGATGGTGAGTGGACCGGCAAAGGTTTTACCACAGTAGGAAGCTTTGAAAGGCATAACTACATCTTGATATGCCATAGCATGAAAAGCAGGCTAAAGAAACTGATGATTTCACACTTTGTAGTTTCTAATTTTAACCTTAAGCCATGTCAGTTAGACGGGATACCCGCATCACTTCATTTCAACATTTATCTCATTAATTGCACCTGTGCTTTTCCCGACTGTGGTGTCAAAATGTCACCCATGAGCATCCCAGATAGTCCTCATGTGTCATCCTTCCTCAAAGCCTACCTTCGACACAGCGGCAGCCAGACTGCAGCACCCAGGCGTACATGTCGGTCTTGGAGTGGGAGAGCAGCTGGTCTCCAGTCAGGTACGTGTTGTGGGACGAGGCAATGAAGTAGTTGCACAGGGGCTGCTCCATGTCCTGGTTCACCTCATTGTGCAGAGGGTTGAAGATGTCGCATGCTGGGCTGCGCATGAAATTTGTAAATCCTGGTGAAAACACGTAGAGATAATTATTCTCTTGTCACCTGGATGGATGGATGGATGGATAGATGGATGGTGCCTGCCTGTATTTTTCTCCTGGTTTTTCTAGTCTTAGTCTAAAAACAAATTAGTATGATTGGAAAATCTCCACTTCCCCTGGATGTGAGTGTGAGAATGGTGTGTGTGCCCTCTGGGTGTGAATGGCGGTGAGCAGAGAATAAACAGTTGGATAATCACAACATTTAATAAAATCAGGCTTCCACCAGTGTGTGCAAATAACAGCAAAATGCTGGTAAAGAACGGAGTTCTTATCTTTTATTTAAAGACATTTAAATGGCCAGCTTATCTGATTGATTCACGCCGTGTGTTATAAATAAAAGCTACACCTTTGATTTTTGTGTGGCTTTTGTGGAGGACTTTTTAATAAACCAGCCACCAATGATCCCAGCTATCTCCAGGGTGAATAAAGAATGGAGGTGGAGCTGCAAAGGTTCTGTGTGAAGGGGTGAGGGGGCGTTAAAGACTATTATAATGTGACAGAGTACCAGTGCGTAACAGCTAACATCAGACTGCTGTGCTGTGATGCTGGTTGACTGCAATTGGAGAAATCAGAGATCAAAGCTACAATCCCCCCCAACCAGATCTGTGTATGTGGGTTTCAAGAATACGGTGTGCTTTTTGAATCTTTTTTGTGCAGCATCTCTTCATCAGCATCTTGAGTTCAAGGTAAGGAAGACTCGAGAGATGGGACTCGAAACCCTAGACACACCCCATGAGGCCAACATCTTTTATGTGTCTCAGCAGGAGAAGCAGAGAGAGGGCAGAAGGCCTTCTTTCATCCAGAGAAAACACATAAAAGTGAATGGAAAATGCCACAAATAAGGGTCTGAGCCATGAAAAGGAAATACTGAAAAGATTTCTGTGCTGAGGTGATTAGACTGGACATGCTGTCTCAGTCAGATGCAGTCATGGTTACAGTAAATGCATGCTTGCAAACTCCTTGTAGCGTGCACATGGATACAGTGACCCAGGGGGTGTAGGTAACAACCAATCAAAAGGATGTCAGTATGGATCTGTCACATGCACATGACGAATGATTAAGCACACATATTTTGGGCCCGCGGGCGAGACATCAGGCCTGCTGGTGTGATCAGTCAGACACACACAGTCTTAACCTTCATGCTTCCAACAAACAAGATTAGCCTCAGCTCCCTCCTCTCGCTGCACTCACTCCAATCATTTCTGTCAAATTTTCCTCTTTCCTGCCGCCCACATCCTGACTCAATCCTCTACTTCTTCCTAAAGCTCACCCTTCTATTAAATGTGCTGCTCACTTAAAGACACAGTCTGAATATTAGCATATGCTAAAGACTACAGCCTAAAAATGTCATGGTGATTATCCATTGTACACTTGTTGTTTTCAGGATTTGGATTTTTTCAGAGGTGGAAATCTGGGTGAAGAATAAAAGTGGGGTTCGTATTGATTTCAAAGGTATATCAGAAATTCCTGACCTTCTTACTGGGATGAAACAATAATGACTATTTCTCAAGACCAGATATTGGTACTTTATATGCAGGTTTGAATCTAAGAAACCACTAAATAATAGCCTAGGCTGAATTACAAATGGATGTTTTGAAAAAAAGAAAGACAAAGTGAAGGAGTGTGTTATGTTATTACCTTCAATCCCCATCACTCCTTTTTGTTTGTTCTCATCAGCCACCTCAAACTTTTGGATGATCTCTGTAATGTACTCAGGAGTGACAGTGGTCATCTACGCACAAAAAAGAAGAAACACGCTAAAGAAACTGATGATTTCACACTTTTATGTGTTGCAATTTGTCAGCTAACACAAAAAACAGTAATGCTTGCTGAGCATCCTTGCTGGGAGACTGTATGCAGACTGTATGTGTATTAAACTCAATGAATAACTAGCAAAAAATCTGATAAATGGCAGAAAACGGCACCTTCTGAAACAAAGCAATTTCAGAAAGTGATAGATTGTCTTAAAGGAGATGATTGCTCCTGAGAGAAGCATGAAAATGCAACAGCCAATGTTTCAATAAGCAGTGACGATCAGAGACGGTATCAAAAAAATGGTTGAACGCCAATACGACCTCTGACCTTCTGCTCATTGCGCAGGAAGTTGGCCAGCTCCTCCGCTGTCAGGTGATCCTTCTTGTCGCTGTACGCCATCATCAGCAGGAAGAGATCGCGTCTTAGAGACATCATCTTGTAGAAGACGGAGAACTCCTCGTACGTCAGCGTGCCCTGCTGATCATCCGTGTCGGCTTCCTGTGAGGATGAGGAGGTGTCAGCGCGGGCTCAGGCTACATGCTTTTTAATTATGTTGCAAAAGGATCTGGAGTGATCCGGAATTTAGTTTGACTGACATGATTACTCATAAAAAACATTTCAATCAGGAATTGTCATTTATCGGAAGATTACGTGGAAAAATATTGGTCTGCATTTCATATCCTCCAAATAAGACATGTAGCATTGTCAGCCTAGATAATTAATAAACATGTCAGACTCAGTTTTAAAAATGGTGGCTAATGTCTACAACTTCAGTCTACAGTGGAATACACAGGAGAACCCAATTGTTCATGTTTCAAATTCTCACCAAAGCACAACCCCATTACCTGAACAGCCATCTTTTTTCCTCTGTGACCTCATATCTCTGCTACATTTTGCCGGAGGACACGCACAGCAGTGTGGCCCACTACTCATTCCATCCTGCTATCTCACTCTGTCTGCTCACCGGGATCCTGCGTTTCATTTTACCTGAATCTCAGGGGTGCCCATTCGTCTCTGCACCAAATCTAATAATACCAACTAATGCTTCCATCACAGGCCCGTAATGAGCTCAGTGTGTGCACCGGGGACTCGATCACAGGGAGAATCTACACACCAGCTGGGTAAATCACAGCAATGGACTTTAGCGGTCTGCAGTACTTTAAGCAGCAGCACAAGCCGTTCAGGTGGTGAGCAGTCGACAAACAATTACATGGAAAGAGATAAATTAATGGGATTTCAATATCTGATATAAACTCATAAGACAATGCAATAGAGCATCACTGCCTACCTCGCTTCCATTTTTATTTTGAAGGTTTGTGGCAGAAAAGTTCGAAAAGAAAGTGCTGAAACCCCTGTCGTGCGGATTTCTGATGTTACTGAAAGCGGCTCCTCTTTAAAAAATTGAAGACGCCCTCACCTTGCATGCTCCTCTTTCACCCTTTTCTCGTTAAAGTGCCTCTTATGCATAATAATGTCAAATATTACTTTCATATTTATTTAACACAAATGCACATTAAACTAAAAAATGCAACAGGAATATGACGTCGGTGAGATCAAATTTTCATACAGAGAGATTTTAAAGAGCTATTTTATAATTTGTTGTTATGGTGTAACTTGTAATGTTTTGGTGGGAAGAGATACTCTGATGCTTTATCTGATTATAGCTGCGTCGGGGCTGTTTGGCCTTGACAGTACATCAATAAAAACTGCTTTATAATTTTACCTGGAACATCTGTTTAACCTTCCTTCGAGGTAGATTCACATTTAGCTTGTGTAGAAGTTGGTAAATCTCCTCAATGTTCAGGAAGCCGTCTCCGTTCTTATCGGCCTCCTCAAATGTCTGTTTCAGCCACGTTCCAATGGCACATTAAGGAAACATGAGTGACGTGTGGATTATGCTATTTAGGTTTTCTTTGCCTTTTTTCATAAATTCCAATACTGTGTTATGTCTGTGCTGGACAACGCACTTAAAAGGGGACTATGTTAAAGGATATTGGTCATGCGTGCGCTGCCGCTTGGCCAACGAGTCTTCATCACTGATCCCGGCCATCAGATAGCGGAGGCCGGTCACCCAGGTTCTGGCTTCTTCAGCATTTGGTGCCACCAGGTCGAGAGATTCCATGTGATTTCCATGGTACACCGTAAAACAGCAGACTGGGTCGAAGCTGCCGTCTCCATGCCGATGGAATACGTCTGACTGACCACCCTCTGTCACTTTGTAGAGCGAGTCGATGGTGACTGACAGACAGAGGAGGCATGGAGCAGAAAGAGCAGGCTGATTATTGGTAGTGTAATAGTCCAAAAGCTGTTAAAGTGGCAGATGAACAATACACAACTCTTTCTGTTGTGCTCCACAATCACGGGATGGACCAATCACATGATTGGTCCATGAGCCAGAGGAAAAGCAGAATTGAATTGATATGATGTAGCTCATAAACATTTGAATGGAACTACCGGGGAGATATAAAAGTGTTTAGCCATCTTATCTTTTTGTATTTTCTTTTTTATATTTCTAGCTGTTGTACTGAATTTGGCTGTTTAACACTGTTCCCCCAAGAGCAAACTGGTGCTTCAGACAACGAACACAAGCATGAATCCAGCACGTCTTGGAGAGCGTTCATTAAAAACAGTTCTAAACATAAATTAAATGTTTGTTTACGAGCTGAAAAGAAAGTTGGACCATTAAAAACAATCTTGTTTACGGTGTTTGATTTAATTTACTGTTGTCTACATATGCCAACACAGTGTCATTTTAGAAAAGAAAGGCCAAAATCCTCTCCTCTCCTCTCCTCTCCTCTCCTCTCCTCTCCTCTGTAATAGATGCTTTATAAATATTAACCTGAACAAAACTGAATTAATACAGATATAATTTGCCTGTAGCCTTGTTTCTTCTTCACAGATCGTCTCTTAATTGAGAACCATTAGCATGTAGCTAATATTACTAATGAAAACAATGTAATAATTACACATACGAATGAACGGAGTATCTCCCATCCAGCCATGAGGTTTGGGAAAATACTTTTATATTTACAAAAATAACTGAAGAATAATGGCTTTGAAATTTTATTTGATTAACATTAACCAATCCCCAAATACTTTTTCCATAAGTCATTGCCATTCATTTCTCTCTTTATGCTTGAATCTCTCAGCCTTTTATATTAGCTCAAGACTGAAATTGTGCTATTATGTAGCACACATATGCACACACACATTTATATGCCTGAAAATGCTTTAGATGTTTACTTCTGTTGAGTCCTCACATGCACTCTAAAAATGCCAGGCTTCACTCTCAGGCTGTTCTCTTTCAACACTCACGGTCTGAAGGTGCACAGCAGAGAGCATTTTACATATACAGTGAGACGGTGCGTGCCCTTGTCTCTGTATGAATGTGTGCATACTCACTCTTGGCCTTCTCACTCTTGCGTGAGGGCTTCCAGCGGATGCAGGAGCGGTGCTCATCCAGGTAGAACAGTCTCACCAGCCCTTTGGATCCTGCTTTCAGCTTTACCATCTGTGTGCCGGACTGCATCACACACATGCATCGCTCCACTGCAGAGAGGAAAGGAGAGCAAAAAAAAAAAAAAAAAAAAACATTTAAACACAAACACTGGGGTCAGTGGAGCACTTTATTAAAATGGAGGGAACAGGTGCCTGGCTTTATTCGTATTAGGAGGAAGCGTGGTGAAGCGTCACACAATTAGCCCAGCAGCTGATGTGGGTCTGAGTCCAAAAGTGCAACAGAGATGATACTGTGTGAACACACTGGGTGGCTGTTCTGTCAGACGCTAACATCTGCCTGAAGCACCCGGGGGAGCATGCAAATGAGGAGAGACCTCATATTGGAGAGAGAAACGATAGGTGGTGACATGTAAACACAATAAATGTATTATTAAGGAAATCAAACTTATGGGCTTGTGTGCACATCATCACCACAGACAGTTGAGGGTGCACCCATTGAAGGTTGGTCCAACCTGGCAGCTGCCCTGGACAAAAACACTAAAGCCTAATTTTCAGCTCATAACAACTCATTACAGGTCACAAAGTATGGCTCCGCAATGAGGTATGAAACCATGTATGGAGGTAAAAAAGTACATATGATCAGCTCTTATTCAGGAAAAAAGCAGGGGAGGGTTCTAAAATGGCACAAAGCGAGAGAAATGATTAGGCAGCTGTGAGCTGGAGAGCCTGGTGCTATCCAATCTAGAGACGGCATAAAAGACAAAACTTCAAACTTTTCCTGGCAGCTGTTGGCAGCCATACAGACAGCTCTCTGACAGCAGAGAAACTGCAAGATTTCTATCCTCATTAGAAAAGTGTGTGCGCACCTGTTTTTGTGTGTATGGAAGCAATTAGCTAAATGTGCAGCACATTCCTGAATGGATGCAAACAGTATGTGTCCTTTTCTTTGTGATTTGTAGAAGATATATTATGTGGCTTTTTATAACACATTTTAAATATTTTAATATAACATTGACAATAATGACCCATCAACTGATTTATCACAGATCACTAAATGCGGACACTTCATCAAACATGACACTGTGCTTCAATAGTCTCCTGAATGACTGCTAAGTTCTCCTGGCATCTTTTCTCGAGGAGATCGCCTCTATATTTCTGCAGGTGCTGAAGAATGATAATATCTGCTGAACTTTTAAAAGCTGGGTTTGAATCATATCTGAAATCCTACAGCATTAGAGCGAGGTTAAAAAAAAAAAACACTTCCAGATAATAAAGTGATAAAAAAACAGTATGAGCGGCCTTCAAATGCCTGTGAGCAATTACACGTTTTCTCAGAAACGACGTATCATTATAGCAAATGAGCATTTCCAGTGATTTAATGTTGTGCTTACATAATGTTACAAAACACAAGAGACACTGGGAGAGTAAAAACAGCACTGCTCAAATTCAAAGTGGCTGAGATCAGGATATATAAAGCCCCTGATAAGCAGCATCCTCCATAGCACCAGATCAGTTTATTACACAAAATGCTTTTCAAATGTCAACATCAACTGCAAATATACAACGTGTGTATTCTGAAGAACTGATCTGCAAAGAACTGTCATGGATCTGAAGCACATATTTAAGGGTGCTTGTGGAATACACAATGTCTCCATTCTGAGGACAGGCTCAGCAATAACACATATTTTGTTCTCAATATTCTGTTGTCAGTTCCTTGAGCTGACGTTCGCTTTTGAGACAGCGTCTCTCTCTCTCTCTCTCTCTCTCTCTCTCTCTCTCTCTCACACACACACACACACACACACACACACAAACACACACAGTCCCAGACACACAGCATGTGTTTCCTCAAGGTGCACGATGAATCACAAATGCACAACATCTGTCGCTGGAGAAGAAACATTCAGCCGTATAACTGCAAAAAAAAAAAAGAAAGAAATTCAGGATCTGTAGGAGCAAGAGAAAGTCAGACTCAAACAGTTGCTACGGCTCATTGTTGACAATATCCTTCCAATAGGAATAGAAATGGGGCTGTTGCAGGATGACTGATTGATCGATCCGTCAGGTTTCAGCCAAGATTAATGGGTCACATTGGTCACCTTTCAAAGCCTGGTTTCCTTGCTTGTGGTGTATTGATGTGAATAATGGCATGTCAAGCCACCTGGGCAAATTAACTCATGTACATCCTGGTTAGGTTTATTGCTGCTACTATATGCAAGAAGCTTTAAACTCAAAACTGATTTTTTTACTTTCTGAACTTCTTTTCCCATCCATCCATTTTTCCTAATTAGGGTTGCTGCAGTCTATCCCAGTGGTCACAGGCTAGGAGGTCACCAGTTCATCACAGAGCACGCACACACACACCAAGGGGCAGATTAGAGTCCCCAATTCACTGAATGTCTGCGTGTGGACTATCCAATTTGCCCATTTTTTGGGCAAAAAATGGAAAATGAGACAGGAATCACACCAGGAACATTGCTATAACATGACTGTACCAAACACAGCACCACTGAAACACTCCAACTTCTGTTTCTCGATGTTTCACACACCAGCTGCTAGTTAAACCTCATTTTTGAGCAAGGCACCTATGACCAAATGACGCTTGAGAGCTGCAAACATTAATTGGCCACTGGCAAAACAAGGTCGATGCCGATGTATCCTGTTGATCATCTTCCATCTTCAGGCAAAAAAAAAAACTGACTGAGACTAGACCAGCTCCACACTAGTCCTTTTAAAATGGTTAAAATAATTATAAATTATAAATTCCAATCCAAAATCCACAGTTCATCATTAATACAGTACAGGAGGCTTCTCTCAGTTCCCTCAGAACAAAAAGGCATTAAAGTCTGTTTCCAAGAGGTAGTCAGATAGATTTTGCAAGATTGATCTCAAAGTTTTCTGTTATTTCCTGCAGCCTCTGATATATTCCTAGGACATATATTTGCAGATATCAAGGCTGCATTCATTTCCTGTCTCTCAGAGAGCAGGTTCTTGGTTCTTGTTTTTATTCACACATTCTTCTCTTCCTGCTTCTTGACATTTCTGCAAGCGCTGTACATGTTGGACCTCTGCTGCCACACCATGATGAGTCAAACCTCGAGCTCTGTTGTGCTGAAGGTGAAAAGGTATCTGGGTTAATTTCTGCCTACAAGAAGGGAGCTCTCTCTCGTAATCAAAGATGAGAAGTCATGCAAGTGGCTCTCAAAAGAGCAGCAGAGGGTTGAAATTACATCTACGGCTCCATCTCATATCTGCTCTTGTTCCATCCTGAATGAAGATTTAAATGTGCCCTTTAGTGTGAACATCTGATTCCAGTGCCAAAAGCGACAATTGTCTTTTTTTTTTTTTATTATTCCTGTCTGTACATACAGTGGTGTGTAAAACAGAGAAGAATTGAAAACCAGCAAAACATCTCCACCCAAGATAAAAATAAGATTTTCTTCAAGGTATGGAACTGCAAAACCCTGTACTTTCTACCTTCAAGATTCTTTTAAACCAAAAAGAGTCTGTGAGTCTGTGTCTGCCAATGTGTGTTTGTGTCTCTGTGCATGTACGCACGTGCACGCGTAAAAAGCTCATCATCTCCGTCGGAGCAGAGCAGGGAGAGCAGATCAAAGCTTTGTCTCGCATCAGACGCCCAATCAAACATATTTAAATGGGACGGGCAAGAGCGACGCCTCTGTGATAACCTGAAGAACAAAGCTCATCCGCATTTAGAGCCCTACAGTAATGGCTACCGCAACCAACACAATCACCAGATTTATTCATTTATCCTTTTCAATCTGTCCCTTTCAGTCTCATGGTGATTTGTTGGTCCTCCCAGCCTGCCTCATTTTAATGATTTTGTTATCATTTAGGGCTAATAATTGCATTCTTGCAGAGGTGTACATGGAATGTATGTCAAGACTTGGTCTAAAGGTTATGAGTGGAATGGACCCCAGTCCAGCGATTTATAATAATTTATTCATGACTACTTACATTCATATTCAGCAGCATCTGTCTGAACCGTCATGCACAATTCATGAAACATAAGGCACTAGCCAAGATAGCTAGCCTTTTAATAAAACGCAACCAGCAAAACAATTAATCTCAAATAAAAGTTGGAGGCATGGATTTTTTTTTTTTTTTTTTTTTTTTTTTCTTTTTATGGTCTGTGAGCTCCGCTCGTGACCCGAAGGTTGGTTTTCCATCCAAAAGTTTAATCGAGGTGCGGTTGATGTGGGACTAACTTAATCACATTTACACATCATTAATTGCAAAAACGGCCCTGAATCAACACACAAACTGGGCAGGTCTTCTCTAGTGTGTAATGAGCAACAGCTCATTAAGAGAAGCTTCCCGCAGTTCAAAGTTATGACAGTAGGAGAGGTTCAATTGCCCTGGGGACATCCTGAAACATAAGCTCCTGCTCCATTCCTGCGCTAAAAATAGCCACAGCCAGCGATGTTTTCAATAAGCAATATGCTTGTCTGCACAAAAAGGCACAGATTTACTTACCTATTCGCGTTAGCCTGCATTTCTGTGGCACAGCCACTGTGCCACCAACGTCGAAGACATTACACGCCAGGAGCGTTGTTACAGTCAAAACAGTGGACTTTTCCCCAGGGCTGTAAAAAAAGGTACCCCGTACTTTACGAGAAGACAGCGGATCAGCACCAAAGAGAGGACAAGTCTCCCCCATTTCCCCCATCACATCAGTGAGGATGTAGTGGAAGTTTTCCTCAGATGTGCGTCCATCTGTGGCCTAAAAATCACCAGAAATGTAAAAAAAAAAAAAAAACAGCGGTTTGTGATTTCCCCTGTTTCGGTTCATATGGATGGCTTCAGGAAAGAAGCTCCCCACGCTCCAAATGACAAAGTAGAACCTTAGAACCCTCCACTTCTTTCAGTGTGCAGCACGTCTGTTCCCACCTGTCTCCCTGTCACCGGAGACCCGAGTCCCGCCCTCTGATACCCCCTCCTGCTCAACATCCAGCCATCTCCCTCTGAAGTTTCTAAGGGTCTCTGCTTGTGCTGCGATGTCAAAACAGCACCTGCAAATGGATGGAGCATCCCCGTGTTTTGTTGATTGTTCATGAGGCGGTGGGGAAGAGCGGCAGATGGACGCCCCTCGGTAACAGTTCATCAAGGTCAACCAGCAAGATGCGAGGATCAGAGGGATGACATAACGCTCATTATAATGCACTACTAAAAGGTTTAATGGGCTGACCCACGTTCGTGCGTGTGTGTGTGTGTGTGTGTGTGTGTGTATGTGTGTGTGATGGTTGCAGATGGCCCAGTCTACAAAACATCTGTCCTGTTCTTAATAAACCGTTGTTCTGTTTTACACAGCCAAGCAACCTCCAGGAACTATGGAGCCATGTGGAAGAGACACAGGACAAATGAGTATCGTGATAATTAGTTTATTATCTAACAGTGAATCATCCTTTTCTGTCTGAGTTAATCATCTGAAAGATACTTCTGTCTGTAAAAACTTAGAAAAGAACCTAGTATCTTTGGGCTTCTGGTGGATGAAAATATGACACTGTTTTATTGGATTTCTGTCCTGAATCGTCCCAAAATTAAAGGCGATTAAAATCAAAAATGATCTTGTAATCCCATCAGAGTGTCTTTGTGGTTACATCACCCCTTGTTTTGCTCTTTGGGAAATTTACCCCTGCTTATTCAGCACTGTGAAAAATCACACTCCCCAAAGCCAACAAAGGCTTTCTGCTGAAGAACATGTTTATGTCGGATTTGTTTCCTGCTCTTTTACACAGCTTAGAAAACGCTGTAGAACTAATACTAGCTGTTCCTCCTTCGGCACGCGAATGATTTGGACTCCCATCATGTGCAGATGGTGTTATATTATTGCTTCAGGCATTTTAGATGGTTCTTTGCAGATTACAGTCAAACTATGCAAGCTATGTAGAACATCGCCATTCAACTACATGCACATCACAAAGCATTGGGATTTTACGATTTTACACATTGTATGGATACCTGGGTGAAAATAGCATCTGTCTCAACATGTTATGTCTTCTTAGTTTGCAGTGACGAAACAGAATCTTTTGCAGATTGAACAGAAAAACAGAGTGAGTCAGTTGTCAGTCAGAGCTAACAGAGTTAGACAGAGACGTTTGTTTGCACCTTGGGAACAAGCAGGAGACACTCCTCTGTGTTTTGTGTATTAGTGATGTTAAAGAGAGAAGGAACTGCACAAATGCAGGGTGGTGTGCAGACTGCATACAGACGGGATAGTCACCGAGTAATTCAATGTTCACACATTTGGAGAAAATAAAGATGCCAAACTCTTCATAACCAAAACTTACAAAGGAAGAAATCTCTCATGCTAGCCCACACACTGTTGTGCTCTTGTCAGAACCCCTGGAACTCAATTTCAGGACCAAGCACAGTGTCAAAACGGATCTGCTTTTGTCCTTTGCAGCCCACTCCAGCATAGCCAAAACATTATACAGCAGCATGTTGCTTAAGTTTTAACCACATTTAAATATTTAAAAGAACCACTTGACTGGAAAAGCAACAAATGCGACTATAACCTGAAGCAGAATTTCTGCATTACCGTATGTCCTCTGTGAGACCCCATTACTTGCACGTCTACAACAAGTCATGATTAAAATATAAAGCAATTGTCATTCATTCCACTCAAACAGGCCAACGCTAATTGGGCCTCTATGTGTGGTAATGCCTTTGCAGCTCATTACATCTTAATGCATTTCATTTCAATAGTGTTAAGGTCTGTATTTGCATGGCACAGAGACGTAAACATGCAAACATTTTTATAGTCGGCTTCTTTTTAGTCTTACATGAGGTGAGGAAGAAGTTTTTTTCTGTTTTGTAGATTTTGTTTTAATCCTTGCCTTCTTTTACACTGAATAAGATATCAAAAACATTATAGACAACATCATGAATTCCTCAGAAATGCAGAAAAATGGCTTCCCCTGTTATTCTACAAAGCTCTACATTCACATTAATTACACAAAAATGTGTTTGGGAGTGTTTTGGTTTTGGTCTTCCTCTTGTTCATGACAAAAAAAAGGTTATGAAGCACAAGGCAACATCAGGAAATTGGGGGGTAACACACGCACCCTCATCGCTCACATCCCCTAATTAAGAGGCCTTCAGTCAACCCTCAGGCCAGCAATGGTACAAATGGGTTCCAGGGTTCCCCCTGGAGTGCTGATCCAACAGCGGCAGTGTAGTAAAAATAAACACATGACAACTGCAGCATGATGATGCATCCACCATCGGCAGAGCTGCTGCAGGGGGCTCCCCGAGTGGAGGAGTTCAGTTTCAACATCAAAGAACTGCGCGTGTGTGTACATGCATGTAATACATTTTTCAAGCCTCTTCTCCTCCCTAGACTGGATGAGGTGATTGAGATATAGTATCTTGGGCAGCAGAGCCAGTCTACCATGCAGGCTGTCTGTTCTCAAATGCTTGAATGACATATAAGAGAAATGTAAATCAGTAGAGAAGCAGTGGGGGGGGGGCTTCTGCCTAAGAGTGGATGTCAACACTAACCTTGAAATTCAGATTTGATATCACAGATGTTAAGGAGCAACGTGAAATGGAATCAGACTAACAAGGAATCAACAATAAACATGTTAAAATTCTCTGAACATAAGAGGCTGCTTCCTCCGCTGTTCCTCTGCCCTGGAGGGACAGAAAGGAAAAAGCAGCAACAAAAGGATCAAGCACATGCTGAGAATTATCATCATTCGTACGGGCAGCCCACAAGAGGAACCGCACGTTTTGCATGGGAAAATAGTCTCCTCCATGTGAAGGAGATTAACAGTCTTCTCCTAACCAGCACCCCTCGCCCCCCATCGCTGCCTCACTGTCGTCAAAGGGTTCTGATGGCTGTGCAACTGTGTTTGTTGCCAAAACATATAAAGAGGCAGCCACCCTGGCCCGGGAATGCCGGCGGGGGTGTCCTGCCATCCTGCTCTCACCTCAACACTCACATCGATAAAGGAATGCAGGCGCCACAGGGGTGACTCCTGACAGCTCCACAATGTGTTCTCTATGTGCCAGCAGTGAGCCATATTTCTGGTAGCGGCTGTAATTGCTCTGAGATGTCTGGGCCATTATTCTGCCATCAAAGCTCAACCTAAAGCTCTTTGACAACGTTTGGTCCAAACATGTTGGTCATGGTTTTCTATTTCTCCTATAACAGTCCAGCGTCAAATAACCGTGACACACGCACAGAAGCTTGCAGTATCAATCCGAATATCTCTGCCTTGCTTTGATTTTCCATGCAGGGGTTTCGGGGATGTTCCACACCTGGGCTCTACTGAAAGGGCGGAGTGAAGGCTTTTCTGCCCCCTGGTGATGGGTGTAAAGGGGTGTTTTCAGCACCAGGGACAGTTTCCGAGAGCGCGAAACATCAATTTAATCAATTCACAGGAGAATTATTCCACTTCCATGCATTCAATCCCAAAGGTTCTGCGCACGTTAAAGAATAAATCCTTAATGTAAATTAACAATACGTTTAATTAAGTATTTTTTTCCGTGGCAGCGAGGAGCAGCGTGGGTGATGCTGAAATTACGCATCGCTTTCAGCCTGTCTGCATAAAGATGAGCAGGCACCCAAAGGAATGCGTGCACGACTCGTATTTATGTCCACGTGGGAATGAAAGAGGAAATAACAAGCCAAAAAATGACCAAAACAAAGCATGATAAAAGAGATCACTTACCCTTCTCCAAACTGAGATTTCTGCAAACTTCAAGTTCTGCCATTTGGGACTGCGCTCAGAAGATCCCTCCATGCGTTTTGGGCATCATTTTTTACCTCCTGATTTTGGGTGAAACACTGTCAAAGCGTGTCTGACTGCTCCTTTTTGTCATGGTCAACTGAAGCGTGCCATAAAGAGCAAACTTAACGCACACACACACGCGCGCGTTCACTGGTACCACCTAACCACCTCTCAGCGTCTAGCACCTTGTCTAATCTGCTGCGTGGATTCAGACATCAAGCAGCTCACACCCAGAGCCCACTGCGCGCACATCCTCTCCTCTCCGCGCAGCACACGGATGAGACGATCAACCGATTTCTCCGCCCGTTGGACCGACAGAGAGACTGGCTTTTAAGAGGCGAGATGGCACCCAACGAGCAAGGGTGAGCGATAGGGTGCAGAGCGGGTGGCCACTTGAACGTTTCAACCTTTTTTTTTTTTAACCCCGACAGTCTGGCTCGGCTGCTAAGATTCCCCACAGAGATTAACTGGTCTCGCACCAGTTTAGTCGCGGTCACTTGGTTATTAGGAGTCACCATTGCTGGGATGCACTGGTCCATTTAACACCGCCCTTTCCCCCCCCCCCCCCCCCGTGTGTGTGTGTGTGTGTGTGTGTGTGTGTGGGTGTGTGTGTGTGTGCTCGCGCGCTCGCGCACGATCCTACATTCAATTCCCTAAATGAAAGCCGTCAGGTTAGTCACGTTCACTGGTACCACCTAATTTGGGATTTGGGGGGGTTCTACAAAGTGACCAGTCGCACGCACGTTCTGCGCACGTTCAGACATTGTTTATTAGAGGTAGAGATTATTTATGCGCAAATAGGTCGTTGAAATTCAAATTCTGTGTGAGTTTTTCGAACATGCATTCTGAGGACCAGATTAACCATTACAAAGTGAGGACGTTTTGGGTTAAGGGTTAGGACTGTAGGTTAGGGTCAGGGTAGGGCGCTGGAGAATGCATTATGTCAACAACAGTGGGGTTGGGGGGGGGGATTTGCAAGTACTTGATATTTTGGCGTGTTGGCTGACTTTGAATGACTACACACACTGATTAGTGTCCAAACAAATCCAAGAGCCAATCTGCCACCAACTAAAAGAACAGAAACACGGAGGAGTAAAGCCAAGAGGAAAATGATGTGTTGCTTTCACACTGGTTTCAAGACAGAACATTGAAAGAACACTTACATCAGATCAGCACTATTAGACACTTTGTTCTCAGATGGTTCTGCTTTGTTCCTCATGACCCTTCAGAAACAAAAGCATGAGAATGTGCCACCTTTATGAATACATGTTCTCATTTCATGCTCAATAAGCCATTCATTTGAGGCGTCACGATGTTCATCAACAGATCACCTGGCAGGAGCCACAGCTGGCCCCACAAAACAAAGTGAGAAACATCAGAAATTTGTACCATCTTTTCTCAGCAACAGAAGGAAAGTATTGATCAGCCATGATAATCCATCATTTACATTAGAGATGTCAGATCAGCAGGGAAACACACACACATACGCATCATGTGTGCAGTAGCTGACTGTCACCTATTTGACCCTGTGATTTATTTTATCTTAAAAAAAAAAAAAAAAAAAGACAATTTATGAAGACAAGTCTGAGCAGTGTTCCCCAGTCTGCCAGGAGACTTCCAGTAAGTAAACATGAAAATGTTTATGAATCTTTTATGTCATAAAGCTGAACGTTGCTGTTGCTGTCAAATTAGTTAGAAATAGGGAGACTCAGGAGTGGAGTTGAGTCCCCCCCTACTGTTCATTCATGTGATTTACAGTAATAGGACAACGTCCCTTTGTGTGTGTGTGTGTGTGTGTGTGTGTGTGTGTGTGTGTGTGTGTGTGTGTGTGGGTGTGTGTGTGCGCGCTCATTATAATGCACTACTAAAAGGTTTAATGGGCTGACCCACGTTTATGTGTGTGTGTGTGTGTGTGTCTGTGTCTGTGTCTGTGTGTCTGTGTGTTTTTAATATTTACCGTGAAAGCTGCTGTTGTTTGTCAGGAAGTGCCTGCGATACTGAGGCTCTCCTTTCCTGCTCACCACCCTGGAGCTCATGATGAGAGGACAGGTGACACGGCAGGAAAAACAACCTGTAAATGAAAAGAACATTTAATTAAGTGATTTGAACATAAGAAAAACAGATGAACTTATATAAATACTGTATATAGAAAAAGACAAATTACACAGTGTGGAGGACAAATTCTTGCAAGAGTCTGAAGCACCTCTGACCTTTTGGTGGATTTAACTAAGTAAACCTAGACTTCAAAGGTTAGGTTGCTTGTTATTGGTCCAAAAGCATCCTTTTGAAAAAGCAGTAATCAGTATAATCAGTATTTATTTAGGAAGAGTAATGCAGAAATAGGAGCACCTTCTCCCCCTTTACTATACATCCTTTGATGCCCTTTCACCTTTGTTTTCTCATTTATCTTCTTTCCCTTTCTCCTCGCTATAATATCCGGATTCCTAATTTTCCACCACTTCCTTCTCCTCCGAGCTTTTGATTCATAGCTCTCCTCCTCACAGAAACACACTCCTAAGTGTCCCCACACCTGTTGCTCTTCTGCCTGCCTGTGATTTACAATCTCTCCTGAGAAATGCACCCTTGATTTCTCATAGGATGAAGGCCCGGTAAACAGCTTGGAGCCTCTGTGACGGCTACCGGCGCCAGGGTGCCGAGCACTGATTGGGGTGTCCAAACACGGGTCAAGTATCTCAGAGGTGAAAGTGCTTTCCTCTGACCCTGCCACCACCCTGTTTGAAGAGACAGTGAGTAATGATGGTGATGTTTATGGCTGAGCATATGTTGCCCCACATGTCAAGCTGGTGATTGGGGGGTGGTCCAGGGGGGACTGTCTGCTCTCCTGTTCTGTCCTGGATCTCTGCTCTTGGTGGGATGAACGGCGGAGACATGGAAGACACTCTTCATCTCTTTGCAGCCCTGATCCTGCAGCTCCTTGTTTAAATTACACTTTGTTTTCACAATAGAGTACAAATTAGAGCTGTAGAGGACCGTAAATAGACTGCTTTCAAGGCCTGTAATGATGCGCTTCTGCCAGATTAGATGAATCTACTGACGTCTCTCTGAGCTTCATGTGTAATGTTGCTGTATCATAGTGAGCTTAAAACACACTAGGCTTCAGATTTGTCTTGGGTCAGTGGCTTATAACTAAGACAACTATGAGTGAAGTGCATCATTCTGCAACAGCTCGTGGCTCCGAGAGGTGACCGACGGGAGCGATGCCGTTATTGAGGAGCTGTACGGATTACAAACAAACAACAAACAATACGATAAAACAAGGCCCCTGCTTTCTCCATATTTACAGGTGCGACAGCAGTAAAGAAATAAATCAAATGCTGCCCAAAGCTGAAAGTTTAATAGTAATAACAGGTTCTTTGCACAAACGTCCAGCTCTGAGTTTTCTCTTCTAAAGTGAGTGCCTCAAGCCTCAGAACACACTTCGGTCTGCTCTCGCATGCTGCAGAACATAAAAACAAATGATTCACTGGCTTATGAGCGTCACTGCCAAAGCAAAAAAAAAAAAAAGTCAGGTTTTATTGGTCATATGAGACTTCTTAATTCACATTTAACCAAAAACAATACAGGTAAATATCTTCCTATAACAAACTGTGAAAGTGACATAACAGGGGTGTAAAAGCATAAACGAGGCAGTTATAAGTGTATCTATGTATTTAACAATGCCCATCTGATGACAAACAGACAAGCAGCATCTGTCACCCTGTATTGACATATGCCAGAGAGCTTTCTGTTCAGACGTGCTTTTTGAAATCAAGGTCAGCACTTTATTTCATGCCACCAGCTGCTGTAAAAATTACGTGATTTGGGGCTGCTTCCTTTTCTTTAAACTGTAGTTTTATTTTTGTTTTACACCACCAAAAGTGAGCGTGCAGCAGGAAAACATCTTAAATTTTGCAGTTTTTAATGTTTTGCAGTTGTTTTGTGAGAGGACGAGGAGTTAAAAACCCAGCCAACCTTGGCTGCACTCAACAAACAGGGAGAGCTACAATTAAAAACTCGAACAGCACCTGGAGAAGGCAAACCTCTGCCCAGGAATGATAAAGTAACCTTCAGAAAACTCCTGAATCCAGATATTATATATAACACATACTGTATATAAGCAGTAGCGATCCAAGGTTACATAATAGTTGCTTTATGATCAAAGTCCTTTCGGAAAAACAAATGCAGGCTGTCACATAAGCTCCTCTCTTGGCGGAGGTAATAAAGAACTGCTTGGTGTATGACAGGGGTTTGATTTTGATTTTGATTTTGATAAATTGGATTGTTATCAAACAGTCCCAGTTCCTGATTCAGCTGACAGACTATAATCTTTTATTCATAGCCACATAATTCCGGCAAGCTTGGTTTTTATAATTCTTTATGACGGCATCTTCTTTCTCTGCTCCATCTCAAATTGTAATGTCTCATCTAACATCAGAGGTAGCATTTAATTAAACAGAATGAACATATTAACCTTTTTAAATGTTTAATTAGACACCAAACTTAATTGTGGTTCAAATCTATTGGAAGTTTTGTTACTAAACTTTGTTAATTATTAAAAATACTCAACAATCTAATAAATTAAACTATCCCCCAGGCAAATATGGTATGTTTCAGCATGCTGAGATCAAAGAGAAGCTGTAAAATCTAAACTGCCTGGCCAGATGAGTCCCTGCGAGATGATAAGGAGACAGAGCGATCAGCGGGGTCACAGGGGGTCAGACTTGCATCACAGGCCGAATTTGTCAGGAGTCCCACACGACGGAGCTGCAGAAGCAAAACCGGCACCAAAAAAAGGAAATGTCAGTCTTTTGTCTGAAGGGTTTACATTTATAGGTCAGACACGACTCAGGAGAACACCAGCTTTTCTGAAATGCTCAGATTTATTGTGAATTCATCGTATACGTATACGGCAGCATGCACACATACGTGTGTGTGTGGGGGGGAGAAACTGAGGGGTTGGTAAGGTCACACATGTCAAACTGCCCCATTTCCAGCAAGTTTATTTCCAACAGAGGCTCCACTCCTTCAAAGTTAATCCCACTCCACGGTTTTAAAGTCTTATGCACAACTTTGTGGTATTGTTTGGAAATATAGGAGAAGAGTTCAGGACACTCTGAAACTGATACATACAGTAGGTGCACAAAAGGTCATTCAATCTCAAACTGCACCCCCCGCCTCTCGCTCCCCGTCCCATTACTTCCCACTGAGAAACTTCAATTATTCACGTAGGATCACAGCACCCACGTAGAGTCGTATTTCCACTCCTACAACTCTACACCAGCAAGCTGATACGCTGCTAACAATGCTGCGAGTCACAGAGCAACAAGGGAGTCGCTTTTCGGATGATAAATTCCATCACACACCCACCCACACACAGAATATATGACTTATAATGAAGTTAAACCTGTGATTATGGGAAAAGTGGATGAAATGTAGTCTGAGGCATGCAGAATTTAAAGATTCCCACAAAATCAAATTAAAACCGCTCATACCATGCAGAAGGTGACAATACCTGAAAGCTCCGCCTTTCTACGGTGTCTCGATAGCTGTCTGCTGATTTAAATCCCTCTGTCCTTCACATCCAATCCCACTCACCCTCAACGTCTAGAATCAAATCAAGAAGTCCCAGAGGACCCAGCTCTGAGATGGGGGGTGTGCCCCATCTTGTTCTCACTGGGATGGCTACTGGCTGAGAGCAATAAAGGCCTTTGTTAAGCCGCCCTGCTACAAGACTGTTGTTACAGTACAAAAGGAAGGAGCTGAGCAACAGTGTAAAATGTCTCGGCACTCACAACGTAATGTGGGAAAAATGTCAAGATGAGGTTGGAATGTCTAGTTTTTCCATCTACACGTGATTGACAGATGCACATCTGCACTGTTTACAGCATCCTGGCAACAAAAATCCAAAGTGGCATCAGTGGAACCAGGGACTTTAACACACAATCTGCATCATGATGTCGACTGTCACACTGTTTCTGTAAATAAGTGCCAGACCTTCACATGCTCACTTACTTCTGTCACTTCAGTTTCAGGTTGTAAAACCAGTTTCCTCACTGCTCTCTCTCTCAGCGGAGCAGCAGCGGCGGTCTCCGGGGTGTCAGGCTTCCATGCCGCATGGCAAAAATGTGATGGTGTCGACAGTTTCCAGTGGTTAAAGGGAGGGAGAGGATCCCAAGAGTTTGACTCGTGTGGGCAACTACCCACCACTTCAGCAGGCACAGCGCCTTTTCAAATGACTGCTACTGGTGTGGGACCAGTGGGTATGGGGAAGAGCTGGAGTGGAGCTGGAGTGGAGTTCCATTAAAAGTAATCTGAAGAAATTACTCATTCATTTAATGTGTCTTTTGGAAAGAAACTTATTATTTTGACTTCAAGGAAAATCTTTGACATTTCTTGAATCATTTTCATCAGTTTCATTTTTAAATTGACTTAATAAGTAACAATTAATTAATTAGAAATTAATGAATAAGAATAATAATATTCCAATAAATTCTCTCGGTTAACATATTTATGATAGTTCCTTCACCTCCATCACGTGTTTTTTTCACTTCGTTGTCCTGATTGCTGCATCTAGTGGGATGCAGAAAACCTGCAAGCTTATGTCAGAAATCTCTTGGAGCGCCTCCCTGCCTTGGTTTACTTCCCACCCCTCCCCTGGGTGACAGTCCAAAGTCTGGCAGCAGCCACCAGCCATAAGTGCACCTTACAATTTAAACCAGCCCACCAATCAGGAGCCTCTTCCTGCCCCAACAGTCGCTGCTAGCATTTGCACAACAAAAGAGAGGCTAGCTGATTCATTGGTCCGCCCCTTTCCTTCGCTCCCCTTCCCTTCCCTTCCCTTCCAACCCGACTCCTCCGCTGCCTTTGTGCTTTGGGCCCTGAGATCCCCCTCCCGCCCCGGTGACCCTCCTCCCCCCGTGCAACAAACCACCGACAGGACATGCGCTCCCTCCTACTGCTTGTGTAAGGAATAATCACAATCACATGAGCATAACCCTGCAAAGACAGCTGCTCCGACGGTTATCAGATGATACCCACTTCCTACAAGAAAAGAAGAATAAAGTTTCACACCTTGTTCATTGGAGCTGTTTTTAATAAACCCTTTCTGTCCAGTGTCATCACTTCAGCAGCATGCTGTTGTCATGTCAGAGCCTAAACTCCCCCTCTACAGAGGTGCTTAAAGGACCCCCACCCCGAGGCTCCCGAGGGGCTTCATACCAGCCAATATAGAGTTTAGCCTTTGCTTCGCTTTGTGTTTCACAGTGGACGTTT
This sequence comes from Pao palembangensis, assembly GCA_015343265.1. Classification (NCBI taxonomy): domain Eukaryota; kingdom Metazoa; phylum Chordata; class Actinopteri; order Tetraodontiformes; family Tetraodontidae; genus Pao; species Pao palembangensis. The sequence continues at coordinate 23,364 of JABWDL010000039.1, read as the reverse complement.
CTATGGTAACGGTAATCTATAGAGGGACAATTGCCCTTCTTCCCCATTTTAAGTGCCATTAACATACCCTACCCCCGTCTGGTGCTGGGCGAGGCATCTACACACAATCGCACACACATAAGTCATCACAGAAGGTTGTGTGAAGCATTAGTGTTGGGATGGTTTATAACATCTGAACAAAGCAAAATAAAGTAAAGAAAATCAGCAGTCAGAGGAGAAAAAAAGAGTCTGAGTGTCATCATGCCTTCTAAAAGATTCTCCTCATCAGTCTGATGAAGCTGCTGTTTCTAAAATCTCTGGAGATCCTTTCCCACATGCTGTCCCGCTGCCACAGGCCACGCCCCTTCCGCTCGGCTTTGACCTCTGCCTTGTGCAGCCGTTTGTGGAGACGCCAGTAGATGCGAGAGTCGGGCTGGACCCCGGCGACGGGCGCGGTGCGGGCCAAGCCAAGCAAGAGGAGCTCTTCATTTACACAACGGCTCCAAACTGACCCCTGCTGGAGACACGAGGGAAGGCAAGGGACTAAACTTAAAAAAAATGGTGCAAACATCAGTTTGCACCATCTCAGTCACTGGCGTCTCAGTCACTGGCCGCCTCACCCTGCTCCGACGCACCAGGCAGTGCAGCACGCCGTCCTCCCGGCTGATGAGCTGGAGCCAGACGGTCTGAGCAGGAGCCAGGTTCTCCTGGAGCCACACTCTGCCTTCTGGGGTCACCTCCACGCCTGCAAGGTGCACCAGCATTGAGGATGTGTCCACACCTGAGGGGGATGACTTCAGTGAGATCAAAGCTTTTCAAACTGGTCTGGAGGTCAAGTGTGTCAAAGGTCATATTTGTAAAAGCTGCTTCTCCAACTGCTTCACGGTGAAGTTGCTGGTGGAGCAACCAGTTAAAGTCTAACATAACAACACATCAGATGAGCTAGCCTGCTTTTGTGTTTGCAAGAGAAACCCGTCAATACCTTTGAATTTTGACAGTAATGGCGAGAGGACTGGCAGGTACACAGGCACATGTTCTACCTCCACTCCTCTGTCCGTGATGGAGCGGACTCTCCCCCGGAGGCTGACGTTCCTCTCGATAAAACGGGAAGGAATCTCAGAAGGGGCTCGAAACCTGGTCGTCTGAGGAGGTGGAGACAAGCGAGAGGCAATATTTCACGATGTTTGAAAAGGGAATTGTTGCTCTATTTTGAAATCTGAAGTTCAATCCATTCCAGATTTAGCTATTTTAGCTAGAATAGCATCTTAGCTGAATTTTCAAGTATATTGAAACTGCAAAGACAGAAATGATTGCTTGTTTTATCACGAGATATTTCATTCATAAACAATTGTGTTCATGTTGCCCTGGCAATGACTAAATGTCCAAAAATTAAATAACGGCAAAAATGATTTGGGATTAGCTGCAAGTGATCTGATCCTTCCTCTCTGCTTTTTTACAGAATAAAGCTGTTCAACCCTCTTAAATCCATTTGACTCAACCTTAACTTCATATTTATGCACAGACAATCAAACACATCACGTTTGACTGGAACCGTGTTATTTCCGTCACTGCTCATGAGCTTTTATGTTGCTATCACTGATCTGTTTGCTTGATGCGATAACAGGATAAAAGGTTTTCTCTCACCAGTTTCAGACTTCTCACTATAACAATAACTCCGGCGGCAGCTAGCGCGGTGCTGATGCTCTGTGAGAGACACACGGACAGAAATGAAGACGTCCAGGTGGACAACTGTGACAGGCTTCCACCAGGACGACACGGATGTATAGTGGGGGACAACTGGGAGTCTGCGTCAACACTGGCTCATCCCAGCAGCTGTAAAAGGGAAGACAACGCGCTTCCTACCCGCACAAATGCCAGATTATCATCCGCAAACTGTGAGATCGCGGAAACAATGTTTCCCCGGTCTCTTCGTTTCTCCTCGCCGTTTCTTCCTCCGCAGGACTCCGGCATGTTGTTGCTCCACGCTCTGCCGGATCCGCCTCTGTGGGAGGGGACATCGGGGGCGGGGGATCGGTTGTGTGAAGTCTCCGCCCTGTGGCCCAGTGTGGCTATGACAGGATAGGGGGCTAAAGTGCGGCCGAAATAAATACGCAAATCATGCGCAGCCGCAAGTGTTTGCGGCTGCGAAGGCGAAAATATCTGTTGTTAGATTTGTTTTTTAATGCACGTCGCAGCTGAAGGAGCCACGCAAACACGCACGTTTGTCTGCACAGCTTGACCTAGATAACTTCATACGAGCGAGATGTGTCAACGCACAAAGGATCAGCCAGACAATAGAACCGCAGTCTGGCCACATTTATCGCGATCGACTCACGTCACAGAAAAAAAAATTAAAAAATCCCTAACTGTTGCATCGACAACATGCAGCAGATGAAACATGTTTGGTAACAGACATCACTGTGGAATGACCACTGACTGTATGACAGATGCACCGGAGCTCTCATCTTGTAAACTGTGAAGTCATGGAGCTACTTGAAGACGGATGACGCCCCCATTACCGCAAATTGGCCAATGGGAGATGAGAGGCAGAGTTGTCCTCCTGGCCGCCATTAAAGAATTCAATCCATGAACTGAAATAATGGAAATCCGCAGCACCCATGGATTTGGCAGAGGAAAGTAGCCGATGAGAAGCCTGTCTGATCTGCTATTTCGTCCCTTTCTAGAGCGGTTTTGCCATGACGGAGCGCTGTGGATGTTTTAGTGAAAAGGAGGGCGACACAGCTAATTGTTTTATTTAGCTAACAAGCTAGCGTTTGGAGCTCTGGTATGTTAGCTTTTGTGCTAGCAGGCTAGGAGAGATCAGGGGGAGGGGAGAGTTCCTTTGCTTTGAAATTGTTTCAGACCAGTTAGCTTGCATTAGCATTAGCACACCAGGGGCTAAGCTTTTGGTAGTGAAGTTATTTTAGTCTTTGAACTCTCGCTTTTTTTTTTTAACGCGCACAGAACTTTTTTGTTGCTATTGCCTTTGTTGTTTGCCCAGGCCGTATTAATGTTAACCATTTGATGCTAAAGATATGTATAAGTAAGCTTGAAGCTAACAAGTTCAGACAATACATTTCAAATAGGATTGATGAATCGAATAGCTACTAGCTTCCAGTTAACGCTATCTGGCTGCCTGTCCAACGTTAGCTTCGGTGCCGGGCTAGCGGTGACTATCCCCGGTAAGAAGTTCCATGTTTGACTAGCGATGGCTAGCAGCCGCTAGCAGGTTACCCAGTGCTTTAACTGTATAATCACAACTGAACGTCAACGACTCAAAGATCAGCTCTTGTCCCAGACGATGATTGAAACGATGGACTTTAAAGCCACAACTACGCAGTGAAACGATGAATCCGTGCTTTGTACCAAACGGGGCCAGTTTGGAGGATTGCCACTCCAACCTCTTCTGTCTGGTAAGTCTGTGTCTCAGAGCTAGCTAGCGTTAGCTGTGTTTCAGAGAGGCCAGAAAGCCATTTTGGCTAATCAGGCAACAAGCTTTGTAACGTCAGTTGCAGACTGGCGTGAAGGCATCGGGCCTACAGTTTGTAATTCGTGATCCAGGGCTGGATAACTTCAAGAACAAACACTGTTTATTGCATGTCAACTGAATTATTTAAATCCCCCTCCTTGAGGGTAGCTTACGCTTCTCCTTAGACGCTGCTTTAATTGTGTGAGATATCAGAGTAATAAACAGTTGTATCAGGTCAGGCCAACGGGGAAATCATTGAAAATATGCCACAATGTGTTATTTTTGTTAGATAACTGTTACAGTGTTCCATAAAAACTAAATCGTTAAGTAGCTGCGATTAAAATTGTTTACCAAATGTTGTGAGAGCAGTCTGCAATATTTGGCTGAGACCATCTGGTGAACCAGTTCATGCATGATTGTTTTGCTTTCATGATGAATTGTGAGATCACATGTACTGTAGACAAGAATTGCAAAACTTTCCAAGACATCAGCAAGTCTCGGACTTCTCAATTTAAACTGAATTAGAAATTGAGTCGTTGGTTTCTTATTACTTTGTGGGTAGGAGAAAACACACCCATTCTGGTTATACGGTCAATAAGAGGTGATTAAAGTTGAGTTGTTAATTCACAAAATTCTCTCTCTTGTCCTCCGCAGGCCGATTTGACTGGAATAAAATGGAGGCGTTTTGTGTGGCAGGGTCCCACCTCTTCGCCCATCCTTTTCCCTTTGACAGAAGAGGACCCCATCCTGTGTAGCTTCAGCCGATGCATGGCTGCAGACGTGCTCAGTGTCTGGAGAAGGCACCACACCCTGGGTCGCAGGGAGCTCTGGCTTTTCTGGTGGGGGGACGACCCCAGTTTTGCTGAACTTATCCATAATGAGCTGTCAAGTGAGTATCCTGAGCGTTGCGGATGCGCCCGTCTGTGCTCAGCGGGGTCGACAACGTACATTTCCCACTATCTCGGCATCATCTGTTGAATTGGCAAACAATTTTTTTTCCTCTAATGCAATCCTTTACTCATAAGTGACCCGTGGCCACGGTTTTTGCAGTCGGAATACAAGTTGGCAAAAGAAACATTGAGTTTTATATAATGTCTGACCTCCCGACGCAGACAAAGGCTCAGCTATTAGAATACATGCCTTGTGTATTTGGTTTGGCTAAAGGTAAATATGTAGATCATAATACTGAATTTTGATTGTTCTTGTCTTTTGACCGAATCAAGAACTTGTTATTGGTTACTTTCGATATTGTCTATCAACAAGTTGTCTGCAGTGTTTTCGTAACAGCTGCTTGCATCAAAGTTTGGCTTTTTCTGTGGAGAAACAGAAGTAGGTAGTCTAGACTAGCGTGTGTTCCTGCAGGGCAACAATGGCCTAAAATATAAAGTTAAATCTAAAATGCAAAGTGATGGAGATGCACATTAATGTCAGTGAAAAAGCTAGGTGCTACAAAAGGAGGTGAGTTATATTTTAAAATATTACAGGTTTTAATTATTTTGCTCAGAGCCACAGTAAATCACAGCAATGACAGATTTCATGTCAAAGCTTAGCTAATTTTCTCAGGGCTGTTTTTTTGGTTTCTAAAGTCTTGTTGAATCTGATGGAGTTCTCGTATTAATCCCAGGGTGGATTACCGCATATTTAAGAGCCTCTTTAGCCGCAGGTGTCAGCCAGGTGTATCCTGTCCGAAGCCATCCACGCGGCGCAACCATATAGGAATACGCCACTGACATTCACACTGCTCAGAAACATTTGGAAGAGTTGTGCTCGAGGCACTGATCTGGATGTCTTTCCAGGCGAGGAGGACGGCGAGTGGGAAAGCGGCCTGTCCTACGAGTGCCGGACACTCCTGTTCAAAGCCATTCACAACCTGCTGGAGCGCTGCCTCATGAACCGCAGCTTCGTCCGCATTGGCAAGTGGTTTGTCAAGCCATACCAAAAGGAGGAGAAGATCATCAACAAAAGGTGCGTCCTGCTTTCCAGTAGAGGAGCTTTTGGAGAAGCTTGAATAGAACATATCATCTTCTTGTCTGGATTTTGCTAATGTTGGCAGTGTTCTTGTGATCAAGTGCTCAGCGGACTGATTCAGATGTCTTACTCTGCTATGATAAAGGAGCTTTACAGCACAGGAAATTATTTAATAGTGCTGTCAGTCATGCTGGTATTCAGTCCTGGAATGTTTGTGAGTTGCAGCCCTGATTATTATAAGGTTCTTTGTCAGACAGAAAATGTATTTGAACTGAACTGTTACACGAGCTGCTAATGCTCGTTCATGTGCCTGGTGGACAAACACGTGCAGAGGTCCCAGCGTGGTTGGTGTTTTGACCAATATGGACAGAGTTCCTGAGTCGTGCACATACCGCAGTGCTTTACTTTACATCTCCTGACTTTGCTTTAGTTTTTGATTGTTAGAGAGTTTAATTTCCCACCTGAGTGTTGGGACCTTCCCCAAACAGCATTTGAAGATGCACCATGGCAGCACGGAAGAGATGCAGGCTGCCCAGAAATGCAGCTCCACGTGCAGCACAGATTGCAACAGCTGGCTCTGGTCCTCAGCAGTTTACTTTAATTTCCTGAGTTGCTGTTGTTGGATTATAAACTCGAGAAGAGATCGATCCCGGACGACCACGTTAGAGCTCTTAATGCAAATTCCGTCAGTGCGGTGTGGACATGACAGAGTGTGTTTGGTGGTGTTGAGAATATTTGAGTTGGTGGTCAGTGGGATCTGTAGCTGCAGATATGGGGGGTACGAGTAGCGTTCCACGCAGATCTATCCCTCTGTCTGTTCCATTTCTGATCCAAACTGACTTCTGTGTGATATGGAACTATTTGCTTCTATTTGTTCTCTGGTAAAGAACTTTGACTTGGGGTTGAACAGGGGCTATCCTGCTTGTTGGAGTGCTAAAGATTTGTGCCTGTGTGGTTTTGGCAGCACCAGTAACAGGACTTTGGCAGTCCCTCTGTCCCCCTGCCCTCTCTGGCTGGTAAACAGGACAGTCTTTGGAAAGTGCTGAGTGTGCAGTGTGGTTTTCCAGCAACCATGTCAACAAGTACTATTTTAGTCCATTTAACCACCTGGCCTTTCAGGCGCAGAGACAGCAAACGCCAGTATTCTATTTACTCCATGAGGATTGTGATAATTTTCAAGATTTGACTTGTTCCCGTTGCGCACTTTGAGGTTTGATCAGGTTTCGGGCTATGTAAGCAGAATATGTGCAAATATAGGTGCTACCTGCCTGTGTATTGGGAGAAATTAATAATTTTGCTTACATTGTTTGATCTTCATTAAAATAATTGGTTTATCATGTGATCTTTGTAATTTTTTAATGATCATTTTAACTAAAACAAACTCTAAAAAAACCACCCCTAATCTTTACTGTTCAAATCTAGTAGTAATTGGAAAATAAAAGAATACTATTTAGATATCATTTTATCCACTTTAACACCATATATTATTGTTTTGTTTATTGCATTTTCGGTCCAAAGTTTTCTGCTGCTCGTTATTTTTCTGGCTGCCTGAAAGCAGGAACTCCTGTTACACTTAAGCCTGCAACTATGGCGGAAGCTCGGATCAGTATTTTCACGTTACCTTCTCCCCTCAGGAGGCTGGCGTGCCTTTACACTGTAAAAAAGTTTAAAGTGAAACCTTAGTTTTTTGTCGTTGGGCTGAATGGAATGAAATCCCTCTTAAATAGTCCACAACCTCTTCTCCCATGCAGCGAACACCTGTCTTGCGCTTTCACCTTCTTTGTGCATGGCGACAGCAACGTGTGCACAAGTGTGGAGATTGCTCAGCACCAGCCTCTCCAGCGGCTGAGCGAGGAGCACCTCAGCCTCGCCCAGCAGAGTTCAAGTCCATTGCAAGGTAGGAAGGAACGTGGGCTGGAAAGTGTGTGAAACTGTTTCCCCTGAGACTTGCGTGCGTGGCTCATTAGAGACTCTCCTCCACCCTGCAGTCATCCTGAGCCCATATGGTTTGAATGGGACCCTCACTGGTCAGGCGTTTAAGATGTCAGACCACCCAACTCAGAAACTAATTGAAGAATGGAGGCAGTTTTATCCCATCAGCCCCAATCCCAAGGAGGTCCAGGAAGACAAGATGGAGGATTCAGACTGGGAGGATGACTCCCTCGCAGCTGTGGAGGTTCTTGTTGGTAAGACAACGTACAAGTTTTAAAACCTTTGCGGACAAGCTGAGTGAAAGGTGTGTTGTGAAATAACTGTCTCTGTTCGTCCCAGCGGGAGTAAGGATGGTTTACCCGTCCTGCCTAGTGCTCCTCCCCCTGACAGACATCCCTGCCGTGGTCCCCCAGGGCTCAGCGAACACCTCAGGAAGCATGTGTGGTGCTCAGCAGGGTCAGTCCGCCCACAGAGATCCTGCCATTTCCTCCATCACTCTGACCCCCCCAACATCACCAGAAGAGGCTCAGGCCGGTAAGATCTAGAGTAGCCAGATTTCACCACTGTAGCAGCTCAAGGGTCTGCTCATAAGCACCTTTTTTTTTTTTTTTTTTTTTTGCACAGACTATCAGCTTGCTCAGAGGTGGCTGAAGTTGTCGTCCGCGTCTGACGGCTACAGCTCTCACAACACTCTTCATGGGGGTAAAATCCCTTGCAGGATGGCTGGCCAAATGGTGGAAACTGTGTGGCAAGAATACAATTTAAACCGTACAGGACACAAGTACGTATGGGCTTAATTTCTACACAAAAACTTCAAAAAAGGGCATCTTTGCTCAAAACATCAACCTGCTCTGTTTCTACCAGGAGGAAGTTTCCGACTCTGCCCAATGGGACCTGTGAGGAGGAACCTGACAAGACTGGAATTTGGGATTTTGTTGAGTCCACTCATGGACTACATTGCAATTGTTCACGGTATGTTTTGGCGAATAAATTACCAAGTGATTTAAACTGAAATTCCAGTCTCATTAATCTTTCTTTTTACCTACAGGCATAAGAATCAAAAGCAACGATCCAGCAGTACCTCAGGACACCCGCCATCTTCAGGCCAGCCTTCACAACCGATCCCCAAACACAAGCTCGGTGAGAAGCTGGAGAAGTCCGAAAAGCAGCAGAAGAGACCCCAGACCCCCTTTCACCACCGTAACTCTGTGAGCGAGGAGCAGACCCTGGAACCGCAAACCCAAAGGCTTTGCTTAAGAACACAGGAGGAGGGCTCCTACCCCAGCCTGCACCATGTGGACTCCGTGCCGTCCAAGGCCCCGACCTTGCACACGCACGGGCCTCCCGCAGACCTGGTCGGATCGCCGCCTCCCCCTCCTCTCAGCCCGCATCCCTGCGACCACACCGACACTGATGGAACTTCAGCCGGAATGAAGAACTCTTCCACGCCTATACATCAGTCGTTTTACCCGCCGTCCGTGGAGCCCTGTATACTACCCCAAAAAGGCTCAGCCGAGGAGCCTCAGCACGAAAACGCGCCCCTGCCTCTTCCTTTTCCGCCATCCTACAGCGAAACCTTAGAACCCACTGTGTTTGTGGGCTCCGCAGTTAACCCCAATGAAGACACAACCCATAATCCCTGGAAATATTTCAACCTACCGCGGAGGAAGGCATCCAACTTCCCGACGCCACAGCTACCTGTTGATAAGATGCGAGATGATTCTGGAGGAGGGTCGGAAAGCCCGCTGTCCATCACAGAGTAAGAATTTATCAACCACAAAAACAGAAATTTTTATCTTTATTTCTATCTGACCCCCTTTGCTGTCCTTGTCTCAGGGTGATGTCGAGCTCCACCCATCGCCTGAAGGTGTCTCAGGAGCGCATCAAGACTTACACCCAACGGAGGAACAGCCATCTTGTCTCCACCACAGGAGATGCGGAGCCGAGTGACGCGCCGGACCCGTACGCCTTTGTAGAGGGAGACGAAGAGTTTACTTTCACAGAGAAAAAGGACAAGCCAGGAACTGAGAAAGACGGAAACAAGAAATACAAGGTGGGCTTCACAACATCCAGACTTAAACCTGAGGTTGTTAACCTGTGCTGTGCACTAGTAGAGTAACTTTTAACATACTATAGTACTACTATACTACTAGTATAGTATACTAGTATACTACTACTATAGGTCACATTGTTGTAACATAAAAAAATAAAAAATTAAAACTGCTTTCTGTTTTTAATTATTAAGGGGGATGAAGGAAGTGGAACTTCAGCAGATGGTGAGAATTCTTGACTGGTTTTGTCATTTAGTTCTTATGTAATTGTATAAAATGGTATTTTTGCCCCGTTACTCTGCAGTTTGCTAATATCTCATTGGTTTTTCACTATAGATGGCCAAGGCACAGCTGGTAATAAACCCTCAGCATCAACCAGCTTGATCCACGTGAATGATTTAACCGTGTCCTACAGTGACCTGGATAAAATCTTTAACTCTGACGAGGATGAGCTGGCTGTAAGTGTAAACCGTAAACTATAGTTAAGACCTTGGTTGGGAGCTGCTGTAAAATTCTGATGATAATTCGGATTATTAATTTGAAGTTGCGGTTTATCTATTGTTGATTTTCCTCTGTTTACGCAGCCTGGATGTAAAAGAGCTGGCGGTGGTTCAGATGACAAGTTTGCCTGTAAAGAGGCGAAAGCAGCAGCATTAGACCCCCATTCCTGTATAAGTAAGTGAATAATTTTAGCAATTGCTCATCAGATTTAGTAATTGCTCATCAGTAATTGCACACGTACACACACACGCACATGTTGGTATAAGTGAACCGGCCTTTTCCTCCAGGCTCGGCAGACCTGCATCAGATGTTTCCCACCCCACCCTCCCTGGATCAGCCAGGATACTCTCCTATGAACTCCGGCAGTAAGGATAGCCTGGAGGCAGGAGCAGGCCTCACCCTGTTGGATGGCAGCCTGCTCAACAACCATTTCAAGATGGAGGTGGAGGAGGGGTTCTGCAGCCCAAAGCCATCTGACATAAAGGTGCGGTGTGTTACAATCCTGCCAGGTGCTGAAGCACGACTGAGAAACTCCGTAGCATTGTTCACGTTTTCCTTTTTCCTTCAGGACTTCTCCTTTGTGTACAAGCCGGAGACTAGTCAGTTGTTTGTGGGCTGTTCCATGTACGCTCCGCTGAAGACACTACCGAGCCAGTGTCTGTTGCCTATCAAGCTGCCTGAAGAATGCATGTATACGCCCAGCTGGTCTCTGGGCAAAATGGAACTGATCCCTCCAGTAACTAACATCAACCTCCTCACCAAAGACAAGTTAGTGCACATCTGACCAGGAAGTGTGAAAACCGTTGTCCTCACTGTTGTACCAATGTAGTGACAGAGCCTTAATCATAGTCATGTCCTTTATGGCAGTGTTTCTCAAAGAGTGGCGACCCCTAGTGGTCTGCGAGGTGACACGTAACAAATCACATTTTAAATTTCAATATTTAAAATTCAGTGTAAAATCAGTGTTTCTTGAACTCCCAAGATTTAAAGAATTTACTTGATTGTATATTTCCTGATACATCTGTCATACCAGCACCTGATTGTTACTTAGCATATTGTTTTGAGGGCTATTTAGAGTCATATGGTGATTGTTTATTTATGGGTTCAGTGGTCCTTGGTTTGAAAAAGTTTGAGAAATACTGCTTTAGGGGTTACACACTTCTACTCCAGCTTTTTACAAATCATCATTATTTGATTCTTAGTTTGTAATTTTAATGCTAACTCATTGTTAATCGCCTAATTTTTTGTCACAGCAACATCCCCAGTGTAGAGCCAGACTACAGCCAGACCTACACACCTCAGACTCACACACCCTTCATGTCCAGCAGTGCCCCTCCTAGCAACAGCGGCGCGGGCATCCTGCCCTCTCCAGCAACACCGCGCTTCTCCGTGCCCACGCCCCGCACACCGCGCACTCCACGGACGCCCCGCGGCCCTTCAAGCGTCCAAGGCTCACTGAAATACGACAACTCTGACCTTTACTCTCCCGCTTCCACCCCCTCAACCTGTCGCCCGCTCAGCTCCGTGGAGCCAGCCACCGTGCCGTCCATCCCCGAGGCTCACAGCCTCTACGTCACGCTCATCCTTTCAGAGTCTGTCATGAACCTTTTCAAGGACTGCAACTTTGACAGTTGCTGCGTGTGTGTTTGCAACATGAACATCAGAGGAGCAGACGTAGGCGTGTACCTCAAGGACAACGGAGAAGCGCAGTACCCCTGCACTTGTGGCTTTAGTGCCGTTGCCAACCGACGCTTCGGCCAGTCTGCCGGGTTGTTTCTGGAAGACGAACTGGATGTTGTGGGGCGAGGCTCCGATTCCAGTCGAGACACGGAGAGGTGTTTCGAAGAGCTGCGAGCCTCCTCGGTGCAAAAGGCCGGCAGTTTAGTGGAGAAGCCTCCAGATAATTTGATCTTGCTCCTGCAGGACCAGTGCACCAACCCCTTTGCCCCCATGACTGGCGTGGAGCACTCCAAAACCAGCTCCACCCCGACTTCTTTTCTGAGGGTGGAAGAGCGAGACTGTTACAACGACTGCTACATGGCGCTGGAGCACGGCAGGCAGTTCATGGACAATATGTCAGGAGGCAAAGTAGATGAAACACTAGTGAAAAGCACCTGCCTTCATCGGTGGCCAAAATGCAAGTGTAAGTATTTCTACATCAATCTTCCTGATAACTGAATGTATTAACGCTTTAATTTCCAAACATGCATGAAATAAAGATATGTCTGATTAACAACTGATTATTTTGTCTTGCAGCAGCAGACATGAGCAAGCTTTTCTCTCAGGATGTCCTACGGGTGTTGTTGTCTCTCCAGCCAGTGCTGCAAGACACCATTCAGAAGAAGCGGAGCGTGCGCTCCTGGGGCGTTCAGGGACCGCTCACCTGGCAGCAGTTTCACAAGATGGCCGGGAGGGGATCGTATGGTGTGTTTCCAAAAAAAAAAGAAAACATTTGAGGTCTTATTTTTATCAAATATAATTATCATCCTTGTTTGTTACAGGCACTGATGAGTCCCCTGAGCCTCTGCCCATCCCCACATTTTTGGTGGGTTATGAGTATGATTTTGTGGTGCTGTCGCCTTTCGTGTTGCCCTACTGGGAGAAGCTTCTCCTGGAACCTTTTGGTTCTCAGAGAGATGTGGGATACGTCGTCATTTGTCCAGAAAACGAAGCTCTTCTCAGCAGAGCAAAGACATTTTTTAAAGATTTAAGCACTACCTATGAGGTACGCACCTTCCAGCATAAAACAGTTTCCTTCTTGTGAAATGATTTCATATTCACACTTCGTTTTTTCGGAACAGGCCTGTCAGCTTGGCCAACACAGGCCCATCTGCAGGAGCCACCCAGAGGGTATATTGAAGTTTGGTGCCACAGAAGGAAGAAGCATTACAGAGCAGCCTCTTAGTGACTGGTTTCTTAAGATGGCTGCCAGAGATAGATACAATGAAGCCTTTAATAAGCTCAAACTCTTTGCGCAAGTGTGTCGCTATGATCTAGGTAACATTTTTCTCATTTGCTGAGCCCCAAATCTGTGCAGTTGAATGCGATTGTTAACTCTGTGTCATTCTTGACTCTTTTCAGCTCCATACCTGTCAGAGCAGTCTCTGGATAGCTCTCTTCTCTCCCAGCGCAGCCCAGCTTTGGCCTCCTCTTCATCTTCTTCCCAGACGTCCAGCTCTTCCAGCATTACCTCAGGACCTCAGAGCACGACCACCTCTGGCCAACCCGCCCAGATTAGCAGCACTCCTCCTTCTTCCTCCTCAGTCTCCCAGGCTATTGGGGGAATGGCCTCATCCAAACCAAGCTCTTACTCGCCATTTGGGAACACAGGCTTACAGAGCAGCAGCTCTCAGAACGGACCTCAGGCGACGTCCCAGGGTACAGCAGGCCCAGCAGAAAACGGACCTTCTACCACCCAGCCCCAAGGGTCTTCTGAGGTACCAGAGAGGTGAGTTACTTCATCTAGTTTAAAAAGCACAAGTGATTGTGAGTTAATGTAACAGTTAAAGTAACAGTTGAAAGAAATCCTGAAAACACAACTGGGTTTGCAGAAGATGGATGCTCTCTCACGAGTTTTCCTGCTGATTTTTCAGTAGTTTAAGCATGACATGGTCCAAACAACAAAACAGGTCAGTCTCTGTACTTTAACCCCCCTTGTTGGATGCTGGAATGAAAGAGATACGATCACGAAGCCTGTGGAGGGTATTTACACCATCGGTATTGATGATGGTATCTCCTTTTCTGTGCTGTATTCATTCATGACCTGGAGCTGTCCTTCTCTCAACAGCACGGTAGAGAGGGACAAAGTGGGGAAGCCGACAGACGGAGAGTCTCACGCAGTGTCTTATCCACCTGCAATCATGGTGTACATCGTCGACCCCTTCAGCTATGAAGACGCAGACAGAGAGGCCCATTCCAGCACCTACACACTGGGCCTGCTGTGCTGCTACATGGAAATGCTCAAACTGTTGCCCATTCGGATCAGAACCGCCGTGTCCGTACAGGTAGGTTTTGCCGTGGCTCCTTTCCCATCTTTGAACCGTTCAGGTTGTCAAGTCACCTCATCAATACGTCACAGTTTCCGAATGAACATCAGCTAACACTGATGACAATGTAACAATAACAACACATTTTAGAAGGGAAGGAAGGGTTAGCAGAGGCGAATAGAGGTGTTTTAATACTGTGTGATTGCTTCATTGAACAGGAGATGGATACGCACTTACACGTGAATGTAGTGACAGCTGGAATGGGTTTCTTTTTTTTTTGTCTTCATAATTGTTTTGAGAGTGTAAAAAAGCAGTTTACAGTAAAAGTAATTGTAGGTATTTTATGAATGATTATTTTGAAAAACTAAGGTTTATTAATGTTTTATGTTCATGCATATTAAGTCATTTTTGACAAGCAGAGTGTGTGATGAGGAGCCTTTGTGAAGAGCCGCTGTTATTCTGTTCTGCACAGATCGTTCCCTGTCAGTATCTGCTGCAGCCTGTGCACAGTGGGGAGCGGCACGTTTACAGCCAGCACCTCAAATCGCTGGCTTTCTCCGTGTACACACAGTGCCGCCGGCCTCTGCCCAACTCCACCAACTTCAAGGCACTGACGGGCTTCGGTCCGGGTCTCGCCATTGACACGGCGCTCAAGAACCCAGAGGTGAGCAACTGCTTGATTTTGGTTGATTTTCTGTATTTTTTTTTTCTCTCAGAATTTTTCTGTCAAGCTAACTCATTTCCCCTGTGTGCAGAGGCCAGAATGTCTGCGTCTGTATACACCTCCATTTATTTTAGCACCGGTGAAAGACAAGCAGACAGAGCTCGGCGAGACCTTTGGTGAAGCTTCCCAAAAGTACAACGTCCTGTTTGTCGGCTACTGTCTGTCTCATGATCAACGCTGGCTGCTGGCTTCCTGCACTGACCAGCACGGGGAGCTACTGGAGACCTGCATTATCAGCATAGATGTCCCCAGCAGGTAGCAGAAAGGCTTAAATGCTCCCACACACCTGCACTGCTGGACTTACATGCAAAGGCGTCGATTGAGCTGTATGTGTTTTCGCAGAGCTCGCAGGAAAAATGGCAACGTAAGACGGGTTGGCCTGCAGAAGCTATGGGACTGGTGCCTGGGTCTGGTGCAGGTGACGTCTCTGCCATGGAGGGTGGTCATCGGGCGGTTGGGTAGAATGGGCCACGGCGAGCTGCGAGGTAAACACGCTTTGCTCTGCTGCAGGTGCTTCACACGTTTTCATCTCCGTGAACTCATACTAGCGCTGTTGTTCCAGACTGGAGTATTCTGCTGAGCAGGAGGAACCTGCAGTCCCTCAGTAAACGTCTGAAGGAGACATGCAGGATGTGCGGCATCTCCGCTGCCGATACCCCCAGTATCCTCAGTGCCTGTCTGGTCGCAATGGAACCGCAGGGTTCCTTTGTCATCATGCCAGGTAAGGGGAAACTAAAGCGCAGCGCCTCGCTTTGGTTTGAGAGGTCTTGAGCTGACTGCCAGTCTTCCGCCCTCTTGGCAGATTCCGTGTCGACGGGTTCAGTGTTTGGTCGCAGCACCACTCTCAACATGCAAACGTCGCAGTTGAGCACGCCTCAGGACACGTCCTGCACGCACATCTTGGTGTTCCCCACGTCAGCCATGGTGCAGGTCAACACCAACACTTCGGAGCCCATCGACATCAACTTCAACCCCATAAACCCGGGTATGTTCCCAAAGAACACTCGAGAGAAACACAAATATTAGGTGGCGTCACAGACACACGAACCCCGCTCTTTGTTCACAGATGGATCTGATGGAATGGGCTTCTTTGACTTCTTTGACAATGACATGGTTGATCAAGACCTCATCAACATCATTCCCAACTCCCCCACAACCTCGCCCGTTCACTCTCCCGGATCGCACTACCATCACGGAGGAGATGGAAGCAAGGTCTGCCATTATTATCTTTTTCCTCAGTGATCTTAAAAGTGTTTTCAGGTGAACTTGAAGAACATGTGTTTGTGCCGTTTGTTCAAGTGTTCTGTGCTTGCTGACAGGGCCAGAGTGCAGATCGTATGGAGTCCCACGAGGAAGCTCTGAACATCCTGCAGCAGCCGATGGCTCTGGGCTACTTTGTCTCCACAGCCAAGACGGGACCATTGCCCGACTGGTTCTGGTCAGCCTGTCCTCAGGCCCAGAACCAGTGCCCAGTCTTCTTGAAGGTGCACAATCATTCAGCATAATCTTTAAGCTTGATGGGTTTTTTGACCGCTATAGGAACATTCTCATTCTCCATCTTTTCCCCCAACCCCAGGCTTCCCTGCACCTGCACGTGTCTTCTGTCCAATCAGACGAGCTCCTCCACAGTAAGCACTCCCACCCCCTGGACTCTAATCACACATCTGATGTGCTCAGGTAAGCAGTTCTGAACTCTGGAAGAAGCTCATGTTCAGCAGAAATGTTTAGATGAGAGATGTTTTAATGTGTTTCTGGGTTCCGTCCCACAGATTTGTTCTTGAACAGTACAACGCCCTCTCCTGGCTAACATGTGACCCTGCCACCCAGGACCGCCGCTCCTGTCTGCCCGTTCACTTTGTGGTGCTCACTCAGATGTACAACTTCATCATGAACATGCTCTGAGCTCTAAAGGGACCTGCTGAGATCTATTAGACGGATCGCTCCGTACTACAGTCCCAAGGCCTTTACACTCCCTTCGGGGCAAACGTGGAGGAAGCTTCCGTCCTCGTGCTCCTTCTAACACCCACTGGAAATTTCCATTCAATCATTCAGATGCCAAGAATCCATTTTGGAAGCTCAAGGGACGTTTAATAAAGGAGAATAAATTGTCTTTTTAACAACTGTAGATTGCAATCTATGAAATTTTATCTTAATGAAATGCCTGCATATATTATTTATTGTAAGTTTTTAAATGTGGAATTTTTAATGCTTAATATCTTTTATATATTACAAATCTTCAAGTGTGTACATCTCGTTGTAAAGGAATTGGTTTAAAAAGTGTAATTTTCTCAATTACACCCTGGAAAAACCTGTTCAAGTGAATTTGCTGTAGATTGCTTTTAGAATATTATTTTTTCAAATGGTACAGACCTTTTTATTGCCATGCTGTAAAAATGAAGTAAAGGCTGGTTTGGGCATTTGTGTCCCACCCAATGAGTGGATGAGACTTACCTCTGTCTGCTTTGGCTCCAGAGTCTCTCGCACAGTAACTCAATGAGCTCTGAAGAGGAATTCAAAGGTACAATGTCAGATTATATATTTTATATAACAGATTTAGGTAAATTGTGTGTGTATATGTGTACATATTATTGTGTGCCGCTACTGATGGTGCAGCTTCTGTTTTAGGAATAAAGTGCGTCTACCTTACTCCTGTGGTCCGAGATGTTTTCCTACTCCTACCTGTCCTACTACCTCAATCCGTATGTATTAAAATTTTGTTTTGGTTATTAAGTTTAGTTGTGATCAATGCCTATGAGTAGGAAAAAAGTTGGATCGAGTGTGCATCTTAACCTAAGATTACTTATTTACAGCTCAAGATTTTGTCAGTGTTGGCATGTCAGTAGAACTGTTTTTCAGTGTGGTGTTATTCTAACCTGAAATAACTTTTTCAAAAAAAAAATAAAATAAAATAACATTTTATGTCCTGAGAGTACAACCAACGTGTGCAGAACTCTGCTAAACAATGACTTAAAAAATAATCTCCGATTTCCTGCATCAAGATAAACTGGATAATTTCGTTTTCAGCGCCCTCTGGTGGACAAACGTGTATGTTGTCATTTACGCGCTTCTTCCTCTTGCTCTTCATTACACCACACTAACAGGATTTGAGTTGTGAGTGCGTTAGTTGGAATAAAAAGGGCAACGTGTCATCACAAATCCCCACCCAAACAAAACCTTTTATTCTTCCTAATCGAATCTAATTAAAGGACAACTTAGTGTGTTAGGAGACTTTTGCAAAATAAAAGAGGTGTCTTTCTCTTCTTTGCAGAGATGCCTCCACGCGCTTTGTAACGTTTGGTCGTCATAATCAAAAGTAAATGGCGTCTTGCCGTACCTCCATCCCCCCTCACTTTTATTCCTTGTGCTTTTTAAGTAGATTCCAGGTGTAATGGTGGTGGTGGTGGTGGGATTTGTTTTGTTTTTTTTTTCTACAATGAGGCAGGTTTACATTTAAAATTTTAATGTGTTAATTGATAGAAATTGTGCAAAATTACAATTTAAAAGTGAGTGTGACACTTCTGCTGTTGCCACTGAAGATCTTTTTTGAATCTGAATCGGATGGATTACTAGATTAGTTTTAATCCAGTTGGATGGGTTAATGGTCTTTGCTGGTGTTACTGAGAAACACTTACTGACTGTCCCTCAGACGGCCCATGTCTGCGGAGCCGCTGAAGCCATGAGGCTCCTTTTCCTCTGAAGTAACCTGCACAGATTCTGTCCAGAACTGAATTCAAAGACAAAACAGACAAGAAGTTCTTGTAAGTTTGGAGGAGTTTTACTGCGTCACACAGGTAAGAAGCTCTCAGATGTTTCACCAGCATTAAGAACATCTGATATCATAATGAATTCCTGTGATAATTGTTTCATTTCAATACCTTTTTAGATTTGGGAATGTTTTCTTGAGTTTTTAGCTTTTGAGGGAACAGAAAAAAACAGCGGGTTTCGTCAACGGGTTTTTTCTGACATTGATTTATCTTCAAAGCAATACGTTCCCGCAAAACATTCTTTTAATTCCAAATGTAAATGCTGGGAAACATCCATGAACATTGAACTTTCCCCCGGTATTCTCTTCAGGTAGGCTGTGGGTGCCCTGAAAGGATTCCACGAGCATCCTTGGGTGCAGCTTTGTGCTCCTAACAACCACCTAATTTACAAGATTAAGAGATTTCTGCAGGCACAGGGACAGAAATCCTGACACACAGGATGTCTGACAGACAGGACTGTGCCCCCCCCCCCCCCCCGAGAGGTCAATGAGGCTGGGGAAACATTTCCATTTAGAATCACTGCAGAAAAGAAAACAAACACCCAGATTGTTTTCTCTGCATATGACCATGTCCTCCATTCACTAACAGCATTACTGATCAGGTGTGCTTCAATTGGATGGATCTTAAATTGACTAACAGGATTGGAGCACAAACGGGATTATGGTCTGTAATCAGTCTAACAGGATTTGGTCATTTGCCAGTTTTTATTTCAGCTTTTGCATCCATAATTTATCAAAATTAGCCAATTTTAGCACAAATTTCCTCATATATTGTGTCTCACGTCCACCCCAAATTTTATTTAATCTCAGATTATAACTCTAAATTGTACTTTTTCAAACCTCATATTTCATCATCAAAAGCTGATTTCCCTCACCAGTAACTCCAGTAAGACGACCCCTCATGAGACCCCCCCTCCCCGCTGTCTCGTCTCCTTCACTCCCGTCCTGCGATACTCCCAGACGTTCTGCCCACTGCTATGGAAACTCAGCACAGTAGAGTAAGAAGACAAACACGTTCACTTCATATCCTGTGTTTCTGAACCGCATTTCTCCAGTCCTGATGTTTACCTCTGCAGTTCAGAGAGCATCTCCCCAGAGGGAGAACAACGAGCGACTCCACTCCAGGCCCTGCTGTCCAGAGAACCCAGAAGTCCGTCGGGTCGCTGGTGAGTCTTTATATCAGTATAATAATAAAATTGTGTTTTATTGTGATTCGCTTTAGATCATGTATGTATTTATTTGTTTTTTCCCAGAAACGTAGGAGATGGGGAGCGCTTCATGTCCGCATCGCGTGGAAAATCTATCATCACAAACAACTCAAGGTGAGCTTAAAGGATCCCAGCTAAATGAAGAGGATGAGGTCATGAGCACAATGTTGTGATTTAAAACAAAATCAGACTCATGGCAATATCACTGAATGTAAGCAAGGTGTTTAATGACGTAAACAACAGCGTAGACGTAAACAACTTCCATTCCCAAATAATCTAGACCTTTTCATAATACTAAAATCCAAAACATTAGTAAGACAACCTATTGCCTAGTCGTAAATAATATTAATCTTCACTATACATTTCGAAATTTAACGTCGTTTATCTGGAGATCCTGGAGGTCACTCAATTGAGCGAAAAATAGTGTACCCTTCTATCGGTAAACCCGGAAGAGGAGATGACATCACGTGACTTCCCCTCGACCTGTAATTGGCTCACACGTTGCCTTCTTTCAGTTAGATTGACTGACAGCTCAGGATAGAACTTTGCTTTTAGTCCAGGGCGGGCACAGCTGACTCCGTGAAGGGGCACGGCCCCCCAATGCCGGCCCATGGCGCCTGGTCTTCTTGTGCACTAACACCTGTTTCTGCCTGCCAAACAGAGAATTCAGCAAAATTCCAACGGTCGCCGCGCAGGCGTCGCCCCGGAGCGTCCGAGCGAACTGCAAACTGAACCTAAATGCAAAGATCAGGGTGCGTTTGAGTCTGACGGCGTTGAAGGCAGCTTCAGAGATGTTTGTTTAGTCTGACGTCTGTGTCTCACCGGCAGCAGTGACTGCTGGCGGGCGCCGGTCCAGTCTGAACCCGTCATCGCCTTCTCATCTGAAGAGCAAACACCTGCGCTGGAGAGACAAACACGGAGGCCAACAGACAGTTAAAGAGCTACCTGGTGACAGACCTTTGGACAGAGGTGTGACGTCTGACCTGGGCTCGCCTGGCAGGAAGGACCCACTCAGGTGTGAGGGCTTCATTAAATCCAGACGGATGTTGGTCTTTTCTACGCCTTCACGCACGCTGGTGCCACATGTTTACGCTGCTGGAACACCTCTGCCGTGTCCAAGCATGAGGGCAGGTCACACCCCAGGATCTACGGGGAGGTTTGTCCCTTTTCCAGGAGCCAGGACTCACCCTTCATGGGGGTCCATGTGGGACATCTACAAGAGATCAGGTGAGGACCACCCTGGGCATCCCTGCAGGCTGCCTGCTGCACCTCAGGGGCACAAGCTGGAGTTTTACCCTTCGTGTGCTCCACCTCCTCATTTTCCTCACAGGATGGAGACGGTCAACCTGAGGAGGGAGGGTCTGAACTTCTGGACACACCAGTCCCCTCCTCCTGGATTCCTAGCACCATCCTTCCCTGGACCATGAAAGTAGCTGTTGCCATGACAACACTCAGTGTGTTAAATTTTAGGAGTTGTTTCCAAAGGAATGAATGCAGTGAAAATATGTGTATTTACCTGGGATGCTTTCATTTTGTTACAAGTCAAAATGTTTTTATTCAGGAGATTTTCACTAAGATGCTGTCATCTGGAATCAGGGTATGATATATAATCCCTTTGTTGGATTAGTTATAAAATAGAATAAAATGTGTTGCTTGCACATATTTGATTTTCTGAACTAAAATTGCAACAATATTAATTAGAATTTACAAGTCTTTAAATATTACCAGCCTTTAAAGCTTTATTTATCTAGGCAGATATTATTTTTGCAGTAATTAACTTTAGAACACAAATTTAAATTTTGTAGAACAAACAACCCAATTCTATATTATTAATATACTGCTGCAGTCAGAGCTGAGCCTTTATCATGTACACAGTATATAATAAGGAAGGTTTTATATATACATAAAAAAATTAAAAACATTTCCAGTGTCCAAATAAAAAACATCTGAAATCTTTCCTGGAATAAAATCACTGGCTTAACTGTCCTAACTTGTTCAGATATATTTTGTAAATAACATTTCAACAGCATTTACAGGGCCTGTATCAACGCTGCTCAGAAGCATTACGGCTGTACAGGAGCTACAAATGTGGTGCAATGCATGGTGGGAGAATCAAGACACATCCATACCCAGACCCCTCGCTACCTCAGTTAGTGCCTGGACCGCCCCAGACATGTGATTGTCGTCACAGTCGTCCTGTGTTAACCCCTCCGGCTCCTCCTCCATGTGAGGGATGGTGCTCATGACGCAGTAGGTGGGAGAGTCACCTCCTCTGGGGCTGGGCTGAGAGGACATGTCTGAGGAGTCCGAGGAGCAGGAGCTGGAGGAAGGCGAGGATGACCCCGCGGGAGAGCTTTGGCTGCTCTCTGGGGTCGCGGCTCCTCTCTTGTTCTGGATGCTGCTTCCATGACTTTTCCGAAGGCTCGGTGGTTTTTTGGCCATGTTCTTCATAATCTCCTTCGTCACCTCCACAGTCTCGAAACGAACCATGTTTACTTTCAGAAAGCCGTCGACGTCCTTCTTGTATCTGTGAAGCAGATTCAAAACAAGCACTTTTAGGGCTTTTATGTGCACAGTCAAGTAATTGTGGTGTCTTTACGACATTCTGCTGCTACAAACCTGAAGCGGGAGTGACCCGACGGCCATTTCAGCTCATGTTTCTTGCGAAGATGAAGCGTGAGGGTGTAACACCAAGAGAAGACCTTATCGCAGATATGGCACTTATATTTAGGTGCCCCTCCAACCTGAAAAATCGTCACAAGTTTGAGTTCAACTGAGAACGCTGCGGATAGCACAGATGATCTAAACATGTGATGCGGTTCATGCTGGAGGGCAGCTGAAACCACCGAACCTGGTGCGCTCTCTTGAAGTGGTAGCTCATCGTTGAGAAGGTCTGACAAGAGTAATCGCAACCCTCCACTGTACAGCGATACACGGTGCCTTCGTTGTGAACCTCGGTGTGCTTTTGTAGATCAGGCTGGTTCTTAAATCTACAACAAAAAAGTTAAGTCATATTACAAATGTAGAGGGGCTAAAATGACTACTTTCCAATTTATAAGAAGAACCTTTAAAATGTTTATCCAGCTGGTGAAATGTAGCCATCTGGGTTTTAGATCTACCTTTTGTCGCAGAAGTCACATGGGAAAGGTCTCTCATCGCAGTGGCGGAACCGGATGTGGATCTTCAGAGCTGCCAGTGTGGTGCACGTCATGTCACAGAAAGGACACTTCACTTGATTTACTGAGAAGAAATATCAAACAAAGCTTGACATTGTATATACATTAATAATGTATCTCTGCATAAACCTGGCAAAAAGTATTGCTAATATAAAAGACAATGAAATTAGAGCAAAAACGTGGGATAATATTACCATGCTGACGAACATGATCCCTTAAAAGCCTCTCTCTGGAAAAGGCTTTCCCGCAATGCTCACATACTAGCGACTCTATTTAAATACAATAAGTGCACAAAAATCCATTTTTTTTAACAATACATATAGGACTGAAATGCGAAAAAAAAAAATGAAATCCTTCTTACCTACTGGATCAGCCTGCCTGTGCAGGTGGTCAAAAAATTTTGTGTTGCTGGCAAACATGCTGCCACATGTTGGACAGGCTACAAGCCTCTCCTGAGTGTGGCTACGCATGTGTTCTCTCAAACGATACCTGATCTTGAAGAAGGCATCACAGCCTGTAACAAACACATTATAACACTGTATACATGTCTGAAAGGAAAGGACATGTTTTAAAATGTGTCTTCTCAGTCATACCACTCCACTGGCAG